>CAUYRT010024637.1:0-36865 GCA_963574885.1 Lepilemur ruficaudatus
AATGGTAGCTTGCTTATGCAAGCAGCAAAGAAGCCTGAAGAGCGAGTGGCCATGAAATCATGAAGGCATTTTCCACAGCTTATTGAGAATTGAATATTTTTCCTGCAGGAAGTGGTCCAAAGCCTGGAAGAAGTGGTAGTCAGTTGGTGCAAGTTCTGCTGAATATGGTGGATGACAAAAAGTTTCCAAGTCCAGCTTCTGTAGTTTGAGCAACACTTTTTTTTGGCGACATGTGGTCTTTCAAAAGGATCGGGCTGTCTCTATTGACCAATCTCGAGTACTTAATCACAAGCATCCTCATCATTTCATCCAGTTGGTTGCACTAGATATCTCCTGTAATTGATTGATCAGGTTTCATGAAGCTGTAGTGGATAATACCAGTGCTAGACCACGAAACAGACACCATTAGGTTTTTTTGATGAATATTTGGTTTTGGACTGTGTTTCAGCATTTCATCTTTATCCAACCATTGTGCTAAATGCTTGAGATTGTCAAAAACAATCCATTTTTCATCACACATAACAATATGGTGTAGAATTGGTTCACCTTTATGTCGTGACAGTAAAGAAAGGCAAACTTCGAGATGATTTCTCTTCTGACACTCGTTTAATTCATGTGGTACCCATCTATCCAGCTTCTTTACTTTGTCCATTTGTCTTAAATGGCCCAATATTGTTGGAATAGTAATGTCAAGCCTTGCTGCTAATTCACACGTAGATTGGGATGGATTTGCTTCCCCTACACATTTCAGCTTATCATTATCCACCTTAGTTTCAAGTCATCCACCGTGGCTCATTTTCAAGAACGAAAATCACCAGAATTGAAATTCTCAAAACATTGATGTACTGTGGGTTCATTAGCCACATCCTTCCCAGACACCTTGTTGATATTTTGAGCTGTCTGCACTATTTTGGTTCCATGACAGAACTCATATTCAAAAATAACATACATTTTTGACTTATCCATGATTTCACAAAAATTACTTTAAAAAAATTTGAATAATCACAAGCCAAAATGTGTGTTTGAAAGAATGAGAATGTACCTTCACAGTAAAACAAAAAAGAAAGTATCAAAGTGAAATGTCAGAGATATCAACTGTCAAACTTAGTACTTAAGGAAATCACACGTCACATACTTAATAACCTAATAGAACTAGAGGGAACTTCCTCAACCTGATCAGGAACCTATAAAAAAGCCTGTCTGCTAGCATTATATCTAATGCTGAAAGACTGAATGTTTTTCTCCTGAGATGAGGGAACAACTAATGATATCTTTTCACTCCTATAGAACTTTATACTTGAGGATTTATCCAGTACAGCAAGGCAAGAAGAAATAAAAGCCATGTATGTTGAAGAGAAAGAAATATAAATGTCTTGCTTATAGATGACTCTTTATCTGTGTAACAAATCCTCTAAGAATCTACAAAGAAACTATTAGGTCTAATAAGTGAATTTAGCATAAAGATACATGTTTAACATAAAAAATACTTTTTTCGTATATACTACCAATAAGCAATTCAAAATTCAAATAAAAATATGTATCACTTACAATGACACTGAACTATTAAAACCCTTAGTTATAAATCCAGCAAAATATGTATTATGATCTGCATTCTGAGAACCATAAAACACTGATGCAACGAATAAGAGACATACATAAATGAAGAGATATACTGTCTTCATGGATTCAGAGTCACTATTGTTCAATGTCAGTTATCTCCAATTTGATGTATAGATTCAATGTAATTCCACTGAGAATCCCAGCAGGATGTGTATGTGTGTATGTGCGTGTGTACAAACAGATATACTAATTCAAAAATTTATATAGAAAATCAAAATAACTGGAATAGTTAAAACAACTTTTAAAAGATAGTTACAACCACACTACCTGACTCAAGACTTACTATAGAACTATAATAATCAAGACAGTGTAGTATTCACAAAATCTACATACATAAGTAAATAAAACAGAATAGTGAGACCTGAAATTAACTCACTATTTTCAAAGGCAATTCAAAGAAGAAATGATACAGTCTTTCAACAAATGGTGTTGGAAAAATTATAAATCCAGATATAAAGAAAAAAGAATCTAAATACTACCTCATATCATGTAAAATTAGCATTAAATGTATAATAAGCCTAAATGCAAAGCTTTAAACTATAGGACCACTAGGAGAAACTATAAGACAAAATCTTTGCAGCCTTGGCACTGACGAAAATATCTTAAGAGACATAAAAAGCATGATACATTTTTTAAAATGAACAATTTTGATTTCATTAAAACTGCCCACTCTTTGAAAGACATTGATAAGAAATGACAAAAGCCAGAGGACTCCTGGTTTCTGCTGTGACCTGTAAAGAGCTTGGAAGTCATCACTTTCATCCACAAATTAAGAAAAAGACTGAGCAAGCTGAAAAATTAGTGACTTTTCTTAGAGTAATCAGGTAATCTGGAATACAAGGCAAACTGCCACCCCCAAAACTAGATAGGTAAATACAGAGAATCGCAGCTGAGATTTGTTCATTTGATGCAGAATCTGCTAAGTCAGTCACTAAAAGAAACACATGGTAAATGATAAATTGCTGAAAGCTAAGAGTGGCTAAGCATGAAAGATAAAAATTCCTGAGAGTGCAAGGAAGTCCTAGGGGGACCCCTACATTGTTGTAGTTTTAACCTCTAAGTAATCCACCAGGTTCTCAGGGTGAAGTTTAAAGAAAAATCTCTTTTGCATCAGGAAGGGAAGGGAAAAGGTAATCATTTTTAAGTAAGCCCAGAGGAAAGTAACTATAACAAAGTCTTGGCTTCCAAGGGAAATTATCTAGCTAAAGCCTTATCTGACCTGGGGGAGGGGCAATTAGGAAACTGCATTCCCCTCTAGCCTTTCTGTACTCATGTAGGAGGGGGAAAAAAAAAAAGCTAAGAAATGCTTTTGAAGGTCACAGCCTAGAGACTCAACCACTAAAACAAACTGAGATTTAATCACAAGATTATAGAATGCATTCCTTCTCTAAAATCTTGCCTCACATCCATAGGGCTCCACTATAACTGCAGTGGATTACAAGTGAGAGGACTGAAGGACATAAGAAGTTCTTAGGAAACCCAAAGACAACAAAGGAGGAAAGAAAAAAACAAAAATAGAAAAAGGGAACTAGAGAAAACAGAAGCCTCTGTCACTTATAGCTATAAGGAACGTTAAACACAAAAAAGCTCCTACTCGGATTAATATAAAATCTTACATCTAAAAGCCTGATTATCTCAGATCCCATTATCAAAACACATCATTTTTCAGCAAAAAATTGCAAGGCACGCTAAAGCAAAAAAATAAATAAAATAATAATTCTAAACAGACTTAAAAAGCATCAGACCAGACTCAGATATGACACAGACTTTGGGATTATCGGATAAATAATTTAAAATAAGTATGATTCACATGAAAACAGCTCCTATGGACAAAGAAGACAACATACAATAACAATGGATAATGTAAGCAAATGGATGGAAACTCTAAGCAAGAATCAAAAGGAAATGCTAGCAATGCTTTTTGGTCACCATTGCTTGTGATTTACAGACACAAGCAAGACACTGTCATGGAAGTGAAGACTGAACAGTAGACTGGACAATCAGTTGGAAGAACATGGGCTGTGAAATAATCAGTGAGCTTGAAGACCAGTCAGTGGAAACTTCCAAAAATAAAAATAAAAAAGAAAATAAGAATGGAAAAAAAATAACAGACTATCTAAAAAATGTGGGACAAGTACAGATATGTAACACACATCATGGTAATACCAGAAAAAGAAGAAACATGTATGGGAGCAGAAAAATATTGGAAGAAATAATGGACAAAGGTTTTATTCAAAATTAAGGAGAGATACTAAACAAGGAAGCTCAAAGAACATGAAGCAAGATAAATGGCAAGAAATCTACACCTAGGCATATATTCAAGTTGCAGAAATTCAAAGACAAAGAAAAAGTCCTGAAAGAAGCCAGTGTGAAAAATCACCATATATATAGAGGGACAAAGGCAAGAATTTGATTGCACCTCTTACCAGAAACCATGCAAGCAAAAAGATAATAAAGTGGAATGTTTAAAGTGTTGAGAAAAAACCCACCAACCTAGAATTCTGTGTTCAGTTAAAGTATCTGTCAAACGTTAGAGAAATAAAAACATTCTCAACCAAACAAAAACCTGGGGACTCTTTTACCAGTACACCTGCCTTGCAAAAAAAAGTTAAAAGTTCTTCAGAGAGAAAGAAAAGGATATAAGCAAGAAACTCAGATCTAGATAAAGAAAGAAGAGTATCAGAGAAAGAATAAATACAAATAAAATAAAAATGTATTTATTATTATTTGAGCTAATACATAACTTTTCAAAGTAATAACAACAATGTATTAGATGACTGATTAATGAGCAGAGTGGAGAATTTGGGAGTATTCTATTAAAAATTACCTATACTACCTGTGAATGGTAGAGTGTTATTTGAAAATGAACTTAGATTAGTTGTAAATGTATATTAGAAACTCTAGTGCAACCTCTAGAATTCTTTAAAAATAAGTGTCATACATATACAATTAGAGGAGAGAAAAATAAATCATATAAAATTTCCCATAAAAACCAGAGAAGGCAGAAAAAGAATGGAAGATTAAAAAAAGAAAGAAACAAAGAATAACAAATAGAAAACATATACAAATATTAATTCAACCACATCAATAATCACCTTAAATGTAAACGGCCTAAAGACACCAATTAAAAGACAGAGGCTATCAGAGTGGATTTAAAAAAAAAATAAAAAGAACAAACCACACGTCTATAAGAAAGCTACTTCAAATGTACAGATACAGATACATAAAAAGTAAAAGGATGGGAAACATACAACATGCTAACACAAATTAAAAGAAAACTATTAATAGTATAGCTATATAAACTTCAGACAGAGCAGACTTCAGAACAAGAAAAATTATCCAGAATAAAGACAAGCATTACATCAGCATAAAATAATTCTCCAATAAGACATAGTACTCTCTTAAAGTATATAAACCTAACGATGGACATAAAACACATGAGGCAAAAAGTGATAGAATTACAAGGAGACATAGATGTATCTAGCATTGTACTTAGAGATTTCAGTACCCTGCTATCCATGATTGACAGATCCCAAAGTCAATAAATCAGTAAAGATATAGCAGATCTGAACAGCATAAATCTTGTGTATCTAATTTACATTTATAGAATTTTTTCATACAACATCAGCAGACTATACATTCTTCTCAGTCTTACATGGAACATTCACCAAAACAAACCACATTCTGGGCTATAAAACACACTTTAACAATTTTTTTTTTTTTTTTTTGAGACAGAGTCTCACTTTGTTGCCTGGGCTAGAGTGCCATGGCATTAGTCTAGCTCACAGCAACCTCAAACTCCTGGGCTGAAGCGATCCTTCTGCCTCAGCCTCCCAAGTAGCTGGGACTACAGGCATGAGCCACCATGCCTGGCTAATTTTTTTTCTATATATATTTAGTTGGCCAATCAATTTCTTTCTATTATTAGTAGAGACGGGGTCTCGCTTTTGCTCAGGCTGGTTTCGAACTCCTGACCTTGAGCAATTCACCCACCTCAGCCTCCCAGAGTGCTAGGATTACAGGCGTGAGCCACCGCGCCCGGCCTACACTTTTAACAAATTTAAAGCAATAGAAATCATACAGAGTACATTCTCAAACCATGGTGGAATTAAATTAGAAATCAATAAAAGAAATATGACTGGAAAATTCCCAAACTTTGGACATCAAACAATATACCTCTAAATATTATGTGGGTCAAAAAATAACTGTAAAGAGAAATTTTAAAATATTTTGAACTATTTAAATACAACTTATCAAAATGTGTGAAGTGTAATGAAAGCAGTGCTTATAGGGAGATTTGTATCATAGCATTTAAAGAATATATTAGAGAAGAAGAAAAATATAAAATCAATAACCTAAACTCCCACCTTAAAAAACTAAAAAAAAGAGCAATCTGAAACCAAAGCAAACAAGATGAAATAGTAAAATTAGCACAGAAATCAGTGAAATTGAAAACAGAAAGCAAAGATTTTGAGTTCTGAAAAGGTCAATAAAAGTAATAAACCTTTAGCAAAGCTAAGAAACAGAAAAAGAGAGAAGACAAAGATTTCTAATTATCAGAAATGAAAGCATGATTATCACTACTGATTCCATGGACATTAAAAGGATAATAAAGGAAGATTATGAATGATTATGCCCAGAAATTTGATAATTTAGATAAAATAGAACAATCCCATCAGCAATTTCCCAAAATGTAATACTTAGTTATAAATATAACAAAGTATGAGCAAGATCTATATGAGGAAAACAATAATTTCTAATGAAAGAGACAAAACAAGATCTGAGTAAATGGAGAGATATTCCATGTTCATGAATAGGAAGACTCAATATTGCCAAGATATCAGTTCTCCCCATCTTGATCTATAGATTAAAAGAAATCCCAATCAAAATCCTGGTTGTTTTTTAAATATCAACACACTTATTCTAAAGTTTATATTCCAGAGCAAAGTCCCAGAATGAACAATAAAATACCAAAGAAGAAGAACAAAAGTCAGAGGACTGACACTAGCTAACTTCAAGACTCACTGTAATGCTATAATAATCAATATATTATAGTATTGTTGAAAAAATAGAAAAATAGATCAGTGAAACAGGATAGAGAGTCAGAAGCAGACCCATATATAATAAGTAAAATCAACTGATATTTAACAAAGAAGCAAAATCAACTCAATTGAGAATAAATAGCCTTTCCCACAAAATCTTGTTTTTCATCTTTATTCATAATAAAAGTTTCTTAAACAAATCTCAAACTATAAACAACACGTGTAGTTTTTGAAAAGGCCATGAGGCAGTGGAACATGAGCCTGGGCATCTTCCAATTCCCAATACTTTCAGCCTTAGAAATTCACCTTGCTTTTAAGACAGTTCGGGAATGAGAGGAGTGGGAATGAGCACCACTCTCAGTCAATAATTTGGGGGGCAAGTGGTGTGGTAGATGGATAAATTAGTTCATTCAGCATATATTCCAAACTCCTGGTGAATTCCTGTACCACAGAGATGGGGAGTCAAAGGTGTGTTTTCCAGAATTCCGTACATCTAAATTACGCCAATCAAATATACTTTGCAGACAACATGAAATGAATTATGCACAAAGAGGAGCAGAGCTTGAGGCCTCTCTTTGCCGGTTGGGATTAAGCAGATGCTGACTGGTCTGGAACCAGGAGTTATGGCTGACATTTCCTAATCAGTAGGTGGCTTCCTGATGTTGGCAAGATTATCAGTTCCCTTTGAGCCCCTGTTATGGTGCAGCTTTGAGAAACTCACCTCCACATTCAACCTAAAGCTGCTTTCATCAGCCTTCTCCAGAAATCTGTGTCATGTATTTCCATTAAATAAATTCTTTTCTTCATCAGTGAGCTTGAGTAAAGTATGTTCTCTGCAGTCTGAACCCAGATTGATATAAATGAAAAAATGTACAGTTGTCCTTGAATAACACCTGCTTTGCATTTCCATATAATTTTGAAAAGCGTCTCCTTCTTTAGTCATTTTTTTTTTTTTTACCATTTTATTAATACAAAGTTCAATAGGTATAAAGTTGCTGGTAAGTGGAAACCCAAACGGATGGTGTCTCATGGCAACCCTAAAGGCCCTCATGGAAGGCATTACAGCAATGCTCTCCCAGACTCTCACAATTCACCATCTCCTTCTTCTGTTTTATTTTTGTTTAGAGCACTTTTCAACACTTGATGTTATAATATATCAATCGGCAATCACTTAAATAATGCAAAGATAGGATCCAATCTTTGAAGAGGGGAAGACTTAAGTTCTTATCTTCTGTGAGAGGCAGAGAATGACTAGAATCAGAATTTTTCATTTGGGACTTTTTCACTCCAGGTACAGCACACATTTTGTTTGTAATAATTAGTCTATTGTTTTAAAAAGTAAATCTGCAGGCTTTTACTTTTTGATTGAAATGGCCCATTCAACAAATATCTCTGAAAAGAAATTATAATAGCTACAAGATTTTTAACATTCTTATAACAATACAGTTTGTTTCCACTTCAATGAAGCAAGAATCAACGATGTGTAAGTTGTTATTGGATAATTTTCCAAAAAAATTAAAATAGTAATTCTCATATAGCTATAAAACAAATATGTATAAAGATTTTATTTAACTGATTAAAAAAGGGACTCAGGTAAGATGTTATAATCAGTTCAAAGGAAAAGTTTAAAGAAACACAAATTTATACCAAGTAAAGAAATATTCAAATGAGTTTACAAATGAAAATGACTTCGTGTTGGGAGAAGAAAATGAACTGAAACGCTAGTGGAAACATTAGACAGAATTTATCTTTTTGTGTATAGAAAATAAAGCAAAATTATGGTCCTGAACTGGTTTTTTCCTTCTAATTTTTTATTGTGGTAAAATACTTATAAAAATTTACCATCTTAGCCATTTTAAGTGTACAGCTTAATGATATTTAGTATATTCATATTTTTGAGCAACCATCACCATTATCCATAATTTTTTTCAAGGCTTTGGCGACCAACCACCAGGGATTCTTTCTGTCTCTGTGATTCAATAATTAGTCTATGCTATATTCAGGAAATAAACAAACTAAAATAAGTGAAAGATCTTTTTATCCTTTACTTCTTTACAGAATAACTAGAACAAGAATGAAATAACATTCTTTTTTATAAACTTTACAATGAGATAATCTTGTAATTTACATTATTGAATATTTTTGGTACTTACTGCATTATGGTTTGGTTTTAATGCATATGTTTATTTGTTTGGCTATTTACACCCTGGGGTGTAAGCTTCATGGAACAAAGACTTTTTTTTTATTGTTACCTATTCCCAGAACCTAAAACATGGCTTGATAAATATTTGCTGAATGAATAAGTGAATGAATGGAAAGTTTCTCATTATCACAGCCCCAAACTCTCACACATTTGCATTTAACTAATCTTTTGCTAACACATTCTTAGGGAGGGGAACTTGTTTCTCTGCATACAAGCACCTGTATAACACAGTTTAGGAACCCCCTACTCACATATATACCAAAATCACGTTTACTCAAGTCCCACAGTTGGCCCTGAGGAACCCATGGATAACAAAGTCTGCAGGTTAACATCCCATGAATGTTCATCCCATGAACATCCATCCACATTTGGTTGAAAAAAATCCTCAACAAGTGGACCTGCCCAGTTGAAACTCATGTTGTTCAAGGGACAACTGTACTTCTCTAAAATGTATCTTCTGTAAGAACCCACTGTAAGAATTTTATCTCAGCTTTCTTAGTTGTTATCCCTAATTCTTTATGCCAGATTTTGATGTTGCACACAGGTATTTTGTTTGGCGTACAAAATGTCATAAAAGAATTTCAGTGGATTGAAAACATTTAAAAATCGGAATACCTTACCTGAAAATCCTTCTGTTGAACAACTTGCTATTCAACACAGGACCTATAATCATTCATGGGAGCCATCAGCTGGGTCTGAAGATTGCTCCACCTGTGAACTGAGTGTGTATTTCTGGCCTGCTTCACTCATTTATGTCACCTGCTTGTCTCCTGGAGGTCATTGACTTTTAGCCCCTGCTATGAGTCATCTTTGGCAGTTGTAGCATTCCCTTTTCCCTTAGTTGCATTTTTGGGATGTAGAAATAAGTATAGTTAACAAGCCTTCAGGGTCATGTGACTGCTGATTGAAAAAAATAGAGTCCCTGTTAGTGCATTCTCATTAAGTCCAATGGATCTGTAGGAAGGTACTTAGCATGAAATGTAAGTTAATGTTATGTAAAACCATATCATAGCCCTGCCACCTTGGAAAACTTGAATCTTCATTTCACTTGCAGCAGTAGAATCATAATGTGATACTAGATGAATAGAAAGAAGATATTTTTAATGCATTTATTATGGTATGGAATGACTCTTGAATCATCTTCATTTTTATGCTTTACATTTGAATGATACATTCATTTTGCATCACATGTATGTGAAAGTTCTGAAACATATTTCAATTACAGATTTGCTGTATTTTTTAATTCAGTTAATTTAGTGGTAAGAGCTGTTATATAGACCTCATCAATAATTACACAGAAGGGTCTGTTAGACTAACAGATGCTCTAACAGTATAAACAAAATGTTTTGTTTAGAGTTCTGTTTAACTTTACATATTTAATTTTAATAATATTTTAGTTGAGTTATCATAGTTTATAGCACAGCAAATTTAGTTTTAACAACACACAGCATGAAATTTTTATAGTTATAAAATGTATAGCATTTTAAGGCACAGTTATCCATGAATTGATTAGCTGTGGGACAGAAAAGTTCCTATAGTAACGGCACAATCTAAAATTCTGGATGGATATAAAGGCAAATTCGATGTTGAATGAACTAATTTAATAAAGCTGTATCTATATTGGGGAGATAGAATTGTTAGAACCCAAATCATTGAGGCAATACCTTTTATTTTAAAGAATGTTTCTTTTCAAATTCTAGAGCTTATTGTTTCATCATACTACTAATTCCTCATCTTTGGGTAGCTATTTAAAGTTTTCAAGCCACTTTTATCTGGGTTACTGCCTTCAATCAGAATTATAGAAAAGGTCATTCTCTCAACCTAGTTGTATCTGAGATTTCTTTTTTAGCACTCTGTGCCATTCTACATGAAAAACCCACACCATCTTTGGACACTAATTAGAACTAATAGACCATTTGCCTGAAAATTCTCTGAAGCAAAAGTTTACAAACTATGTCTTGTGGGCTATATTTGGCCCTAAACATTTTATCTTTTATCTACACGGTATTTTAAATTTTATTGGAAACATTTGTTAACGTTTAGAGGTTTTGCAAAATATTGGACTTCTACCTCCTTTCAAAATAGGGTGAAGATCAGCACAGAGTCTGCCTACCCCTCCTAGAAATAATCAGCTGGAACAAGGTAGTGGTTGCTTGCCTCCATGAGCACTCTATAGTTAGCCTCATTCTAACAGAGCTACCCTCAGTTATGTACATTGCCTGGGTTGACCTTCTAGTGTTATTCTTTGTAGTAGCTTTTAAACTTGGTGCACACAATAATCACGTGAGAGAACTTTTAAAAAGTAGTGATTCCCTTTACCCATCATGACCAATTAAATCATAATCTCTAAGGAAGCAGCCTGGGGATATGTTTTAAGTTTCATGGGCGACTCTAATGTGCACCCAGGTTTGAAAACAACAATTCCAGAGGTTTCTGCCTATATTCTAATTCACTGGTATTCAAAGCCTGGACATTCACAGCATCTACATCAATTAGGAGATTTTTAAAAGTGCAAATCTCGTGTGGCCCATTTCAGGTATGCATAATCAAACTCTGGCGGTGAGGCCCAGGAAACTGTATCTAACTCCCTTTCTAGGGAAATACTCCTCTGATTCACTACGGCCAATACATAACCAAAGCAGAACAGCATGAGAAAAAATCTTGTCTTTGACTTTTACTCTGCTATTCCTCATTTTCCCCCAGACCTACACAAAGGCCCTGGTAACATTTGCTGCTCCCTGATGTTCCAATGCCTCTCAATTTAAGGCACAACCTAAGCTTATTCTCTGTTCTCATTCTGTATGTTTCAAATTTACCTTTACCTCTTCTGATCTTATTTCCTACATAGTGGCTGAACAGGAAAATCATCTGATACATTAATTGTATAATTATGATTACTACCTAGATTATACTTCCAGAGGGTTTGAATTTTCAAAGAGTGGTTGTTAATACAGAAAAATCTCAAATTTCAGAAATTTCAGGTATTGTAGCAAAAGTTTGTTGAGGGTAAGGCAGAAGGCATAGCTTATTTTTCATTCAAGACTATTGTCTAATAACTTACCTGACTCTCTCTGTATTATAAATCTAGACTTACATACAAATGAAATTCCCTAGGCATCAGAATTTCTTCATCCTGTTTCTATATGCCTCTAGGCTGTATTTTCTTTATTCATGTTCTATTTTCTCTGGGCCTCATTTTATTAATCTATATTCATAAAATAAGAATGTTAGGCAGAAAGTATGTTTCTCTCTTTTGAAGAGAGCTTTTTCATTAAAAATTAAAAATAAAAATAAAAATAAATTCCATTATACAAAACAATGAAAAGAGAAATTTATAAAACTAAGATGAGGGTCACAGAGCACCATTACTTCACCAGTTTCCTTTTAATTTGAAGCAAAAAAAAAGGACAAAAATGAATTTTTCTTGGAAAATAGACCCCATGCGTTGCCATTTAAATAAATATAGAATTGATAAAATTTAACTATGTGTATATTTTCATAAATTCTTTGTATTTTAGGAGTGAGAGAAATCAGATAAACAGCACAGGACTAACAATTTGTGCAATTGAAACTGATATGATTTTTTCTAATATATTAAAAGGTGGCATTTATTGAAACCGTAGTGTTGGAGGAACAGTGCTATACACTTAAAGTGGATTGCTTAAAATTATAAAAACACTGCAAGGTAGTTATTACTGCCTAAATTACATAATTTTCTTGAGGTCATACAAATTCTAAGAGGCAGAGCCAGAGTCTCAACCAGTATTTGTCTTGGTTCAAAGACTATGTTTCATCCATTTCTCCATGATAATGCTTATCAGTAAACACAAAATGTTTCTGGCGTGCAGTTCAGGATTATTTTTTGTGATGTTTTTTAGTGAAGGAATTTGGAGTGAGTCTTGCTACTGCTGGGATATAGTATATTGAAAGAAGCAGGATTACCTATTGGAGTCAGGCAGTTTTAGTTTTACCACTCTCTGAACTTCTGTTTTCTCACTTACAATCCTTATGTTATATAATTATTGTAAAAAGGAAATATATTTGTAAGTAAGAAGAATGCCAGGCATATAAAAGGTGTTTAAAAATATTAGTTTTCTTCTCAAAGACTTACGTTTGCATATTTTCCACTGGCCTGGTGCCTTGAGAATAAGTAAGAGTTAAACATTTCAATGGAATTTTGAAGTTATTAAATGTGGAGAGGTTTAATACAAATAGTACATGCCTAACATAATTACAGGGGCTTTGTTAGCTTTACAAAATTATTTGCAGACTGACAAAAATATAACCTAAAATAAACAGGGTGTGGGTTTTTTTATTTGTTTTCAGTTATTTGTTGGGTGGTCCATATGTTTTAGATGAGAAATACGTTATAAAAAATGATGAAGTACTTGTCAAATGTAAAAAGATTGATTAATACTAATGTTATGAAAGGCTACATCTCTACAAATAAATTTACCCTCAAAATGGAGCTCAATGTTTGTGTCTCTATGGTCCTCAATTTTCAATTTAATTCCTCCTGCAGACAGAGCATGCAGGGTCAAAAATGTAGCTTTCTCTGTATTTGAAGAACATAGGACTAAATATGAATAAATATATGATTATTTTGTGGTTAATACTCTATAGTTTATAGATATATTTTAATAGTTTTATTCTTCTTAATTGAATTTATAATTTTTCAGACAGATTATGCTGGCTTTGCAATTTTATATGTTCTCTGCTTGACTATAATACACTTGAAAATACCTGAGTTCTACTTTCAAAGTGCATAATTAAGCTGTACTTTTCAAAGGATTACTTCTTTAAGGATAAACGCGAGGGAGTATTTTGCAAATACAAAATGCAAACAGCGTCATTTGACAATATAATAATGACGGACTTGCTCTTTACTTAATTCTGTATTTATTTATGCAAAACAAAATTAATATTTAATTAATATAAAAATTATTAAACATTAACATATTAGTGATAAAATTCTATTTAACATAAAATTATAGAGTTTTAAAGCTTAAGGGTTGATGATGATACACGGAACTCATATTTACCCTTTCTATTCCTGAAATTTTACAATAGAAAGTCCTCTTACTGCAAGAATTTTCCTGGCTGTTGTTAGGCTCCTATAAACATAAAAGGTGATGCTAAGCAAGTAATCAAGCAGATTAGCTGTATTTTGATTTATTTTTGTAAGTCTAAAATGTCTTTAATACCCAATAAGCCCATCACAAAGTCAAAAATTATAAGTTTAACCATCATAAGTTGGGGACAGTCCATATGTGTGTATATACATGTATATCCTACTGCTTCTGTATCTCTGGAGAACATTACTAATACAGGAGACAGAAAGCACACGAGAACTCTCTGTACTTTCCATTCAATTTTGATAGGAATCTAAAACCACTCTAAAAAGTGAATTTTATTAATTGAAAAAAATAATAGTATGTGTAAAACCCTCCCAGCTACCTATCTCCATTGTTTAGTAAAAATGAAAGAGTTAAGGAACTAATGCAGTAAACTGGGTCCTAAAAAAATCCAGTTAGCATGGAATTTTGTCCTAGTTTCTTTCCTCCTGCAGAAATACCCTTCCTGATGGCTGGTGTAGGGAAACTCACCTTTTTCACCAAGATTTTTTTTTTAAAGAAGAGGAAATTAAAAGCAATTGCTTAGTAAAGAACTCTCAGACAAATGTCATGAGTGGAGGAAGCTTGTTACAAATTAAAAGAATAATAATAATAATAACAACAACTTCTTTGGAGTAAGAGCAGAAAGTAGAGCATACATAAGAGCCAAAATAACTCAGGGAAGAGATTGAAGGCTGCACAATGATTCAAAATTTACTTTAGTAGATTTTGGGAAATAATTTTTATAAAAAATTTTATATTTGAAGATTAAATAGGAAAAAGCAAAAAAAAAAAATAGTGCTAACAATACAATGAATGACACAGAGTTCAATAACATAATCAGGTTTTGAAGATGAGAATAGAGTTTGGAAATAAAAGAAAATGAATAGATACAGAAGATGCCAAGTGAGATTTTCCAATGCATAATTAGAATACATACTGAAAAACATGGAAATAACAGAAAAGAACAAATATTTAAAATGTATTTCAGGAAAAATCCTTAAAAGGAAAATTGATTATATACTGAAAGCGGTCACCGTAACACCGGGACAAAATACTCAAAATGATAACAATGTAAAGCCTAATAAATTTGCCATACTTCAAAAATAATCCTTTATATTTTGAGGATTCTAGAAATAATAATAATAAAGACATTTATATGAGAAAAAGTAGCCTGACCTCTTACTTTTCTGTAACCACATTAAAAGCAAGAAGTCAGTGATGCAATATATATTAATACAATTAAAAGAAAAAGAAACAAAGAATTTTCAACTTGGCCAAATTCTCTTTCAAATACAAAAGCAACAGTCTTGAGTACACACATGCAAGAACTGAGCTAATATTGTTTCCATGAACTATTCTTAAGGAGTAGAATAAATCCAGCCACGAAATAACTCAAAACACTTCCAAGTGAATGTTAGTGAGCATCTGTTTAAGCAGAGTACTAACAAAAAGAGAAATTATAGTAAGGAATATTAAAACTAAGAAGTTTTGAGAGCTAAGGGAAAAAGTAACTGTAATGAGAATATGCCACAAAAGTCAAAATAGAATTCACAAACCTACCAATTAATTAATAAAATTATAATTTTATATGAGTATAAAGTTAAGCACTAAAACACTGTGAAAGAAAATATTAGTACAACTAACAAGAAATAGATGGTGGATGAGATAAAGAAGATGAGAAGGAAAAAATACATAAATTTTATCATTGTTTCTAGTAGGAAAGTAAAAACACGAAACAAAATTATTTATATATAGTCATACATTTTATACACATATATACTATGTTATTTATACATATATAGGGTGTGTGTGTGTATTCTTAAGGATATAGGATAATGTTAATCGCTAGAAGGAAAGAAAATCTTTCCTAAGTATCAGGAAAAAAACAAGGTAAAACGAACAATATTTAAAAATCTATTTATAAAAGCAGATGCCATAAAATATAAAACTGAACTAAGAATAAGCATAACTCTTTAGGACATCTTAAAAATATACTCTAAACTCCCCAAACTCTGTGCTTTATGGAGGAAACATATCTAAAGCATAATGACCTAGAAATGTTGAAAATAAGAAGATATCGGAAGGAATGCTAGCATATAAAATCAAAAACAAGTTACATGTTAGTATCTTAATTGAGTTTAAAACTATGCAAATAGGCATTAAGTGAAATGAAAAAGGGATTTAATAATGCTAAATGGTGCAATTAATTATAAAGATATAGCAGTTATTAAGAGTTAGCTGTCAGTTAATTTAGCATCAATCTTTGTAAAACAAAAACTTCAGGAAATTAAAGTATTAATATAAACTGACAGAAACACATGAGTAGACAAAGACTAATTCTCCCAGCACATGACTAATCAAGTGAATAAAAATAAAATTAGGAAAAGTAATTCAATCAATATTGCTTTGGTTCAGCTGCAATAACAAACAGTCCCCCAATCCTACTGGGTTAAAACAATAAATGTTTGTCTTTGTTTTCCCCACATATTCTTCAAGAGTTAAAAGGGGCCTCTGCTCAGAGCAGTCACTCAAGGACCCAGAATAGAAGATCAAACATAGTTTCTAACATTTTCAGTCATTATGACTATTGGGAAAAGAACATTCTGGAGCAACTTTCAACAGCAATTAAATGACACTCGTCATTTTTCCTTACACGTCACTCTATTGCCCCCTCCCAACAAAGTGAGGACAGAAAGATAGAGTTCTATTCCAGGCTCAGAGATGGGGCAAATCAGAAAAATTTTGTAGACTGAATTAAAATCTATAATATAATTAGTAAAGCATACTTATTTAAGAAATATATAGAGATATGCTATAGATACAGATTTATTGATATTTTATTAGGCCACAAAATAAACAAAAACAGTATCAATTACATTATGTGATCATAATCCAAAAATGAAAAAAAAAAAATAAAGGACTAGAAAAGAGTTTTAAAAGATTCTACTGCCACAAAATTTCTAAAAAAAATCTTTTAAGTAACTGTTGCAAAAAAATAGCTATGATTAAAACTCATGGGCTACACATAAAGCAATGCTCAGATAAAATTCAGTGTTAACCATTTTCAGTAAGTATTAAAAATAAGAATAAGTGATATAAACATCTAACTCAAAAATGGAAAAAATGCAGAGATAAAATTTAATTTTTTAAAAAAATTTAATAATAATAATTCCACCGAATTGTAAAAAAACAAAAATGTTATACTAACACTCAATGTAAAAGCTAGTTCTTTAAAAAAATTTTTTTAACTATTACTGAGCTCATTAAATACATAGAGAGTGGGGAGTGGTGAGAGGGAGGAGAACAAATAAGAAATATTAAACAGGAAATAGCTACAGAAACAGAAAATTAAAAGAGCCAAAAGAGACATTATTAACTCTATGCAGATATTTGGATATCTGGATAAAGTGAATTCCTTTCTTGCAATTCAAAATGCAACAAAACGGATTCTGGAAGTAACGGAAGATGTAAACAAACCAATTAACCTTTGGAGTGGCAGTGATAGAGAAGAAATAAAAAAGGTTTTTAAGTAACAAATCACAATAACATCAGCTCCAGATATTTTTATAATAAAATTTTACTAAATCATAAAAGGTAATCACAATGCTTTTAAACTGCTTCAGAGTATAGAAAAATAAAAATTTCTTCTAAAACATTCTTATAAATTAAATGTAATATTATTAACAAAATCCAGAAAAAAATTACAAAAATCAGAATAATTAATATCACTCATGAAAATCAATATAAATTGAAACAAAATAAAATATTGGCAAAGAGATTCCAGAGCACATTAAAATAATAATTTATGTGATCCAATGGAACCTATTCTTTCAGTGAAACAGTTCAATATTAGAATATATAATAATGTAAATTAAAATGTGAATATTTAAGGAGAAAAAATAACATAAAACATATTTATTAATTTAAAATAAACATTTGACTTAAAAACTCATTTCCACATTTCTGTTAAATAAATTCTTAATAAAATAGAAACAGATAGTTTTTTAACATCTAATATAATTTCAAGGCTAGCATCATTCTTAAATGGCAAAATACTAGAATCATATCATTTATAGTCAAGAATAACACAAGAATTTTCACTAAAGCCAGTACTGTTTAATGTTGCTCTGAATGTCATAACCAATGCAGAGTAGGAAAACAAGCAATAGAAAAACTTATTTGCAAAGAAAGAGAAAATGAATTACTTACAGATAACTTTCTAGCTACCTAGGAAACCCAAGAAAGCCAACCTGAAAATTATCATAAACAAAAAAGTAACTCAATAAAATGGCTGGATGGGCCGGGCGCGGTGGCTCACACCTGTAATCCTAGCACTCTGGGAGGCCGAGGCGGGCAGATTGCTCAAGGTCAGGAGTTCAAAACCAGCCTGAGCAAGAGTGAGACCTCGTCTCTACTATAAATAGAAAGAAATTAATTGGCCAACTAAGAATATATAAAAAAAATATTAGCCGGGCGTGGTGGAGCATGCCTGTAGTCCCAGCTACTTGGGAGGCTGAGGCAGAAGGATTGCTTGAGCCCAGGAGTTTGAGGTTGCTCTGAGCTAGGCTGATGCCATGGCACTCACTCTACCTCGGGCAACACAGTGAGACTCTGTCTCAAAAACAAACAAAAAAAAACCAAAAAAATAAAATGGCTGGATGAAATGCTAGTACACAGAAGATAATAAACTTCCTATGTACACAATCACCAATCAGATAAAAATGATAATATAAATAATAACCTCATTTATCTTAGGCAAATAATCATAAACAAAATTCTTAGAAATAAACTTTTTAAAATCTACATAAATAGAAAGAGAATGAAAGAAAGAATGTTTCTAAGAGGTCAAAGAAACCTTGAATAAATTGAAAGTCATATGGTTCTAGACAGAAAACCAAAATATCATAAATATGTCAATTCTTCATAACTAAGTCAATGCATTTAATGTGATACTAATAAAAACCCATGCTGTTTTTAGAATTGCAAAAGATGATTATATGGGTTATGCAAAAACAGCCAGAAGAATAAGAGGGAAGAAGGAGAGAGAGACAGAGAGAGAGAAAAAAATAGAGAGAGGGAGAAAGAGAAATGAGTGAATTTCCCCATCAGTCAAATATATTTTAAAGATACAATAGTTAAAATCTCAAAAGTTCAATTGTATTAAATACTTAGGGTAATTATGTTTATGATGAAAATGATATGTCACTCTAATGGAGAACAGATTTTTCAATTAATGGTACTTGGAAAAATAAATAGCTCTATGGGTAAAAAAGTTTAATCCATACTTCACACATCAGTATAAGTTCTACCTAAATTAAATATTTAGATGTGAAAGAGGAAAATAAAAGAAACCATAATAACACTAAAAGACTATCTAGGGGGATTTAAAAATTAATCTTGGCATGTGGAAAACTTTTAAATATGGGACAAATCCGTAAGTCATTAAAAAATTAACTAATTTGATTACAGATTTTAAAGTTCTAATGGAAAAATTCACAGTAAACAAATCCGCAAGACAAATAGAAAACTAGAAAAAATAATTTAGAAATCAGGTCATGATGACTTAATTTTATAAAGACTTTTTTTAAAGCCTGTGAGAAAAATACTATGGAGACATTAGAAAAAAAATAAAGAATATGAACTGACAATTACCAGAAAAGATAATACAAGTGACTATAAACGTTGAAAACATAGTCTCACTTATAATAAGATAAATACACATTAAAACTTCTCTGACTAGTTTTCACCAGATTGTCAAAGAACAAAAACTTTGATCTCACTGTGGCAGCAAATACTTGAGGAATCAGATAATCTCCTCTGTGATACCAGTATTAATTAGAGCATCAACTATAAAGGGAAAATTAGCAAAAAGCACCCAAATTATAAACCCAGTTGTCTTCTTCCCCCTTGATTCTACACCTAGAAATAATCTCATAATTATGATACATGCTGGGCTGATATTGACTAATGTACTTAGTTACAACCAAACTCTTGTTTACAGCTAACACCTGCTCTGATTGGTCTGTTCGTCTGCCCCATTGATTGGTTCCCATGCTATACTAGGAGCTGTTAAATATTTTGAATATTACCCCTGTTACTGCTTCTTGCTGAGTATTGTTTATAGTAGCTGAAAAGTAGAAATGACATGCAACATTATTCATCATAAGGGAATTGGAAAACAAAACCCCATTGAAAAGCCACTACACATCTAATAGTATGGCTTGGGAAAAAGAAAGAAAATACCAAGTTCTGAAAAAAATACAGAACAATTGGAACTCTCAAATACTCCTGTGGGAATGCAAAATGAAATAGCCACTTTGGAAACAGTTTGATGGTTTCTTACAAAATGAAACATACACTTATCAAACAACCCAAGAATCCTACTCCAAGAAAAATTAAAATTGGTATCCACACAAAATCTGTATGCAAAAGTTTATAGTAGCATTATTTATTATTGCCAAAACAGAAAACAACCCCAAAGTCCTTCAAATAATGAATGAATAAACCATGGTACCTCTAAGCAATAGAATACTACTCATTAAAAAAAAAAAAAAAACTATGGATATACACATAATATAAATTTTGAAATGAAAAGAAATGTACTTTTTTTCTCACATAAAAGAAATCCAGAGGCAGACAGACCAGACTCCCAGCACAGCATAGTTCTACAGCCCACTATGCTACTAAGAGATCAGATTTCTTGTTTTCTCCTCTTCCACTGCACTTAACATGTAGCCTTTCTTTTCATGGTTGCAATACAGATGCTTCACTTCCATGCTTCACATCTGCATTTCAGGCCAGAAAAAAGATAAAGGTCAAGAAGTTCCATTTTTGTTTTAAGCAGCTGTTTTGATGCATAATTTACATACTATGAAATTCACACTTTTAGTTGCACCATTTAGTATTTTTGGTGAATTAACGCAAATATTGTGCAACTGAGATAGAGAACCACCAGGCATTGCTCAACAAAGAGTCATAAGACCTGAACCAAGGTCTCTGATAAAACAGAAGGCGGTGGAAAAGCTGGCCAAAACCACCTAACACCAAGATTGCCACGAAAAACCACCTCAGGTTACCCTCACTGCTCATTATACCCTGCTTATGATGTATTAGCATACTAAAAGAAACTTCCTCCTGTGCCTTGACAGTTTATAAATGCCATGGTAACTCCTGGAAGTTACCCTATATGGTTTAAAAAGAGGGGGAACCCTTGGTTCTGGGAATTCTCCACCCCTTTCCCAAAAATCTTATGAATAATCCTCCTTCCACTTAACACAAAATTAAATACAAGGAATAAAATAAAACCCAGAAAACTCACAAACTGCTACTCTCTGTTGCTCTAAAAGATAGCAGCTGCTCTGTCTGTGGGACAGTCTTCGTTTTTTTTTCTCATTTCAAAAAATCTGCTTTTGCCTTACTCTGTTTAGATTGCTATCTTATGGTTGGAATTCAGAGGTTAAATACTATTAAGATGTCGGTGTGTGTAAGGGTATTAATGTAGATGTTTAAATGTGCTTGTGTGTATGTCCATGTATTATGTTATATGTTGTATCTACATGGTACCAAATTGACTTATTAAGGAACACTCATAAATTAAATACATAAGTCTGTTTTTCAAATTCATGTCAATTTAATAAATTTTTAATAAACTAAGTTATTAAAATAAAAAGTAATTTGTCTTCATATCGTCAGCATGCATTTTTGCCTAGGTTTTCATACACACAAGCACTAAGGTTTGGGTTACTGGGAGTTGAAAATTTTCTAGTCCATATATGTGATTGTGTATATAAAAGGTGCCAAAAGTGAGATGTATTTTTTTGAAAAAAAATTTTACATTATAAGAGAACATAAAATATGTTCTTTATTAAGAGACAAAAAGAATTTTGTCTAATTCAAAAGTTATTTAAAGTTGATTCAAAATAAAGAGTTAGAAAGAAAATTAAACAAGATAAAAAGGAACCAGTAAATAAGAAAATGAAATATGTGAAAAAGATTATGGATATAAGGATGTATTTTTAATGAGAAGAACTGGAAAGAAAAGGTAATAATTTTGTTTGAGAAAAGATCTTGCGTGGCAAATTTTTGTCCTAAAATCAACTGCTTGGTTATTTAAAAAAGGAAAATTTAGAACAAAAATCCAAGCATGTTGTGGATTGTCTATACAAGTGTGATAAGGTTCATAAAAGAGAATTTATAGAGAAATTTTATTTGTGATCAAATTGAATACAATTTTAAAAAAGAACTTTGGTTAAAACAGTAAGATTCTCTAAAGTATTGATTTTTACCTTAATAAAATTACAAAAAGTTTTGATTCTATTTCTATAATCTGCTTCTTTTGAAACTTTGTAGATTTATATCCCAGAAGTTCAAATTTTGCCACGACTTGCTGCTTTTAACTTATTCTCCCCTTGAAAAGCTCAGGAAGGTAACTTTCTCCTTCAACCTTTTCTGTTGACTTTTGTAACATTCTTCCTTCGAGTTCTAAGTCTATTGTCTGACACTCAGATTTTTATTTTAAATGTTTACAAAGGTAAACTTTTAAAACGTTTACAAAGGTTCCTCCAGTATAACTTATCTCTATACTTGGCTTCTTTTTTTGGATATGTCTAAATTATTCAATGTGGTCAGAAAACTTGTCATGCTATTGCTAAGAGTCATTTGCTGTCTCCTAATCAAGGTACTAGTTTTTCTTGTTCACATTCCTCTATAACATACTGTATTCTCATGGCCTTGGACACTCTTCCCATGTCTAATTAATTCAAGTACACTTTTCATCAGGTTTGACTTCCAAGTTGTCTAAATGGGTTGCCCATAAGAAAAAACAAAAATTGTGCTATAGAAGGTTTTTTTTTTTTACATTTTGAAAATTGGCCTGGGAACCAGAGATTGTGTGTTTTATCAAGATAATTCCTATGTTCTTCTTATTAAGTTTTTGATTTCTTGAAAAAAAACCTGAACTTTTACAAGTTAGAGTTTTTGCATCCATGTAACTTTCTTTATTGCCCTTAAAGTATTTTGACTATTACTCTTGGTTAAATGAATTACTATTATCTTACAGTGACCTGTAATTCTGTTTTAATCAGGTGTTTTGAAACTTTTGACTTCTTTGATAAATGCCCTCAAATCAAATCAAATATCATTAACTAACCTTTGTGTTATTAAATTATAGGGCCTTGACTTCTGGATATCTAACACCAAACTCAAGTTAAACAAAGTCCTGTTTTCAGGCTCAGGAGAAGACAACAATCAAAATAAACTACTTTTATGAAACAAAGGACTAAGCATGTATTCAGATACATTAAGTCTCATTTAATAATTTTGTTTTTTTCTAAAATTAATATAAAATATGATATTAATTATAGAATTCATTAATATATAATTAATATATAATATAGATTAATTATATAATATATTATATATAATTATATTCTTATATTTATTGTTATATATTATATAATAACTATATAATATTAATTATATTATAATTACATAACATAATTAATATAAATTAAACCAATTATATGATTAATATTGTTTCTAGATAATTTAAATGTTTAACTCCCTGTAAGCTTCATATCCTATCATTATCAGAACTAGTCAGGATTTATAAGTTTTTTGTTTAAAATGTGGTTAATTCTTTAAAGAGATCATACAAAAATTCCAATACAAAAGAATCTAAATCTTTAGGCTTAAATGGTTATGTTTTATATAACAAAATTCCTTCAAATCTACGACTGAAGCCAAGGTACTCAATGCATATGGATAATTTTGTAAACTTGCTTTTGGCATTTTGATTTTTGCTCTTACATTACCTTACGTGTTTTAAAGGATTAATAATTACCAAGTTTCCCCTTTCATAGGACTTGACATTCAGCAATGGGCAACAGAACAAAATATATATTGGAGATTTCATTTGCCATATAATCCAATAGCAGCAGTTCTATAAAAAAAATGTTTCATTAAAAACTCTAATCTGTGCACTGTCCAAGGACAGCTCCTTAAGGCCCTAGATTCAGAATCTCCCAGGGGCTATACAGGTTTTGAATGGGTCAGGCATTGCTCCTTATGAGTTGTTGGCAAAGCCTATAAATCAGGCCCTGAAAGCTTTCACAGTTGCTTCTGAGATGCCAAGCCTTGCCTCCAAGGCAGATGGCCAAATCATGCTCCTGAGAGCACCAACAGACCTGATCAACAGCAATGGCTACATGGACATAAAATTGAGTTGGAAGATGCTTCCCCAATGGATGGGCTTTATGATCCTAGAGGGTGCCATAGAGGTGGTTAAAGGTGAGGTGATCCCACCTGTGCTTCTTGATGGAGGTCTAAAAGGCTTGTGATACCATCATGTGAGGACATCAATACCATCTGGAGCCGTTGCAGTACGAGTGGCATGGGCAAGGCCAGAAACTTATCAGTTGGGTATTATGCTCACTCCTGGGGAGAGAATCCATGTGTGGTATTGTGTGCAAACCAGGCTCAAGGCCTATAGCAGCCTCCCTAATAGGGCTTATGAGACAAAATACATCAATAATAACATTACGGATAATAGATTTGCCCTTGAGAATTTCTTCTAATAACCTGTGCTTATGCCCACAAGCTATTGCTCCTACCATCCACGGCAAATATTAGTATCCTTTTAGATTGGCATATGGCGACAATAGCTATCAGCAGCCAGTCTTACTGTTGGGTTTGCAAATATCTACCTCTGTCCAGAATGCTTCCCACACACCAACTGTTGGTAAAACTGTTACAAAAAAATATGTCTTTACATTGTTGAGACAACACATAAACATTATATGCAGCCAACGCACAACAATTTAAGGTGGATTAACATAGATGATAACTGAACATGGGATGTTATACCAAAAGGCCCCCTATGCATAAAATGACATAATTATACTACAAATTCCTCCACATACTACTGATTGATGGATGGCCACTCCCTTCAGCAGGTATCCACACTGTTAGAGTATGGGCATCTGACTACACAGGAAAACAAAACATCTTCATAAGAGCTACAGATTATAGTACACCTTTGAGAACTGGATGGCTCTGTGGTGCACACCTGTGGCCATACTTCCCCCACGATTGGATTGAGAGATGTATTATAGAGTGGTCCTTCCTGCCAAAAATTATACATAAAATTCTGCCTGCAGTACCTAATAATATAAAGATCTCAAGAGCTCATTTCCCAGGTCTTTGGTTTAGTGGAAATAGCCCATAGGCATTCTAGTTCCTTGGGCAGAAGTGTTCAGTGCTCTCATTCAAGTTACTGCTCTGGCCCAATCCACAGCTAAAACACTAGATCACAGAAAAATGTGGTGTATCTTTTAAGTCAAGAGACTTCCCAAATGAGAAAAGTGATTTTACAAACTAGAACGGCCCTGGATACACTCACTGCAGCTCAGGTTGGAACCTGTCCCTTAGTAGGAATCACTTGTTGCTTGTACATTCCAGATAAAAAAGATAATGTTTAAAGATAATGCTTTAAATCATTTATGTATCCAGATCAATAACTTAGAGAAATTAGGAGTTTTTGATCCTTTTGCTGAGTGGTTGCATTCTTTGCCTACACATTGGAGCTATGTTTTATTAACTGGCATAATGATTGTAATTAGCACTTGCTTTTGTTATTGTGGCCTATATTATAGATGTCAGTTATATACACAAGTTACTATCATGAAATATAAGGCAATGTAAGGATCACAGATGTAATGTCTCCTTGTTTCCCACTCAGGGAATATTGCAGAAGAATGGGTGCAAAGATTGTAAGAGCTGGGGAGCAGGGTAGACCGAGGGAAAAATACAGATTCCCCACCACATAATAGAAACACTGTGTTAGCCTGGAGTGTTCAGCAAAATTTTTACAAAGCAGACTAGGGAAGTATCAAAATAACTTCCCAGTAAAAGTGCCCAGCACTTTCTTGCCTTGAAAAGGCCGGCACACACTGGCCCTGACTGCTTTAGTGCTGCATTGGCTGTCCTATAGTGCCCTTTAACTCAGCGTAATACTAAAACTCCCATCAATCCAAAAGGACCATTGGTCTTATGCTGGCTGGGATAGGAGCCACTCTTGGAATGGTCGCCGCTTGGGGAGGTTTAATTTATCATGAAGCCACCTTAAGAAACTTGTCTACCCAGCCAGAAGCTCTGGCCCAGACTACTGGAGATGCTTTAACTAATCTTAAGACCTTCCTAGATTCTTTAGCCAATATAACAATAGATAACTGATTAGCCTTAGATTATTTATTGGCTGAACAAAGTGATGTTTGTGCAGTAGTCACTAAAACTTGCTGTATTTATGTAAATGCCAGTGGACAAATAAAAAAGATATAAATAAAGTACATCAGTAGATTAAAAGGATACACAGTTTTGGTCAAGGGCCATCTCAGTAGAAACTAGCTGGGACTCAATAAAATGTTTTTACCATCGGTTGCCTGGTTTCTGCTACTATTCAGGCCTTTAGTGACAAATTTATTACTGTTAATCTTTGATGCTTGCTTGTTTAACCTCGTTGTAAAGTTTGTGTCCTCTAGACTACAATAATTCCACATATAGATGGTGCTGGTACAGGGTTTCCAATACATCCTGCCAGCCAATCTAGAGCATGAAAATGTCCTGCCCTTGAGCCTCTTAAAAAAGGCATCTAGAGATTTTTACTCCTCCCATGATAGACAGAGTCAAAACTCCTAAATCAGCCTGAAGAAGATAGGGAAGACAGACCTTTATCCTTTGACAGCCAGTTCAGATTAAGGAGTATGTAATCTCTGAGGGAGGAATAAAATAGGGCACTGAGAGATCCTGCTTGATAAAGAGTCATAATATCCAAATCAAAGTCTCTGATAAAACAGAAGGTGGTGGAAAAGCTGGCCCAAACCAGCTCAGACCAAGATGGCCATGAAAAACGATCTCAGTTTACCTTCACTGCTTATAATGTATTAGCATACTAAAAGAAGCTGTTCCAAGTGCTATGTCAGTTTGCAAATGCCATAGTAACTCCCAGAAGTTACCCTATATGCTTTAAAAAGCAGGAGAACCCTCAGTTCCTGGAACTTCCCACCCCTTTCCTAGAAATCTTATGAATAATCCTCCTTTCGCTTAACATAACATTAAATAGAAGATACAAAGTAAGACCCTAAAAACTCACAAAGTGCTACTATCTGTTGCTCTGAGAGATAGCTTCTACCCTGTATATGCTGAAGCCTACCTTTTTTTTCTTTTTTTACTTCAATAAACTTGCTTTTGCCTTACTCTGCTGATTCACCCTTGAATTCTTTCCCACACGAAGCCAAGAATCCACTAGGCCTTCAGGCTGGACCCCAGTTTAGGGGTCCACTTTCCTGCCTCACAACCATCACAATTATTTTAGAATATTTTCTTTATCTCCTAAAGATGCCCCATTCTCCTTTTCAGTCAAGCCCCATCACCAACCACAGACACAGGCAATTATTAATATGATACTTTCTATATCTATAGATTTGCATTTTTAGACATTTCAAATAAATGGAATTATGCAATATAGGTAGTCTATTGCTTGTGGCTTCTTTCATTTAGAATAATGTTTTGAGTTTCATCCATGTTAAAATATGTATTAGAAAAACGCAGACAGGATTCATAGGCCCATTTTGAGGGCAAGAGAAACCTGGTTGAGCAGAATGAGTAAGATAACAAAGGGCTAAAGTTAACAACAAATGAAATTGGGGCACTGAGCATGGTGTGGTGCTGATAAAGCCAGACATTGAAGGTAAATTTATTGTGAGCTTTTCCAGAGATTACCTATTATATAGAGCAAATATTTCCTCTTGTAACAAAGGCAACCACATAAAGCAACTCACCATGTCACATGGAAATTCTGTGCCTTCCTGTGATGACTGAATGAGTGCAAAGTGGGCTTATTCACATACAAACAAAACGAAGTAAGGCAAGAGTTTAGTTACAGAGTCTTTGTGTTCATTCCATTTGATAACTTAAAATAATGTGATGATGACAACCCTCCTGATACATGCAAACAGCTAGAAAAGGCAGCAAAACATAACTAAATTCCCTTTCACATTCATAGTTAAGCATATTAAAAAATTCCAAGGTGTCAGATAAAATGAGGAAAATGACAACCAGAAATGATGACAGCCTGAGTATTTTTAGTAAAGAAACACAATTCTTGAAATGGATAAATAAAACTAATACAATGCAGATGCATCGTAGTGATGTAGTGTTATACTCTACACTAAAGAAAAAAATCTTAAAAAGCAATCAGAAAAAAGAAAATGGATGATTTATTCAAGAAAATCAATTAAGTAAACCTGAGCTTTATAATTATACTAGTTATAAAAATTAAAAAAATGCAAAGCATAATGATTGAAAAAATAGAAATATAAATTCTAATAATATAATTAAAAACAACTTATACATGAAAAATGAAATAAAAAATATCTAGTGAAAAATTCGTTGATCTAAGACAGAAAAGGAGAAGGAGAAAGGATAGAGAATGAAAACAAAATGAAATGGTAGAAATAAAATCAAAGACACTACAAATTACAATAAATATAAATGGCCAAAACTAACTGGTTAAAAAAATTTATAGACTTCCAATCTAGAAGAAAACAAACAAAAAAAATAAAGTTGAACTACAGAGTATTTATAAGTGATACAAAACAAAGCAAAAAATGTACAAACTCATTGGAAACTAAAAGATGAAAACATATACTAGGCAAAGACTAAGCCAATGGAGTATAGAGAAAGAAAATAAGACATGCAGTATAAGGAGAAAACTGAGATATTTGGGTAAAAGTATATCAAGTGAGCTATTCATTTTCTTACTTTTAAATTTCAAAATGAACATTATGACATGAGGTCATTTCAAAGTACATTTTTTTTTCATTCTCATTTATTCAATTATGTGTCCATAACATTCTTAATACTTGAATTTTCATGTATGTTTACCTAAGTTAATTTTTCCTCTAAGGATTGAAAAAAATGCTTTTCTTTGCTTTTCATAATTTTTCATCAGACTTTTTGCATATTTGTTGCTTTCAAAATTGCATATTTTTAGAGGTTAGAATTAAGTTTTCACACATGAATGAGTTATATCCTGCTGATGCTCCCACACAGAGACTTAATTAGAACATAACAATAACTGACAGTTTTCAAGAAATAGAGAATTATATTTCTCATCTCAGTTAACAAATTTAAAAGCTGTTATCATAAATGTATTTGTAATTTAAGAGATTGCTCAATTTTGAGCACTTTTATTTGCTCATTAATATATTTGTTTATTCAAGATTTGCATTATGTACAAAATTATGTGGGACAATTTACTGAATTAAATATAATGTAAAATAGGTTTTTACAAATAAAATTAGAGATAATTTAAAAGAAATAGAAGGAATAGCTGTTAGAAGCCACTTGAGATGAATTAACTCTACAATTGGGTAAACAATTTGACTCCAAGCTCCCTTACAAATAAAGGAAAAAGCAGATATATGATGTATTTCATATCTTTTAATTATTTTACCAGAAAAACCCAAAAAACAATTTATGGAGAGATGTTATTAATTAAATAGTTGAATAATTAATTAACTCATTAATAGGAGAGAAACAGAAAATCTTTATTCCATAGACTGGCTTCTTGGAAAAATTATGGAAAATATATTTGGCTATTCTGGGATAAAAGTATAGATATACTATTCTGAAAGATAATCCTTTCTATTGTTATTGCTACAACATTAAATCAAATACAAAAAAGACTGATAAATGCAGAACATTATTCCTGTCTGTATATAAAAATGATTAAAATCATTTTTAATATTTGACTATCTCTGAATATTGTCTCATTTTATCTTAACGTAAAAGTAAATGGATTAATTAAAAGTATAATATTCTGTGATAAGTGATGCTTGAAATAAAGGCTAGTTCCATATGTCTAGTCACACACAGTTAAGAAAATTCTATGTAATCATAGGAGACTACCATTATTGAACAGTATATATAACAAATGATTTCAGTAGCAATGAATGAATTCTGTTTTGTATTTTCAAAGCAGCAATTAATAGACATTGTAGTAAAATTTATGAAGAAGAAAATAAAGAAAAAAATAACTATTTTGCACTTTTCACCAAGGAGAAAGAAACCATTAGTACAGATTTATTTTTATCAAGTATTAACCTAATTTTTTTTTCAAATTATATCACTGTATCATTTTCCTTCTTAGTCTATTAACGTGACACATTACATTTTGAATGTTAAACCATCTTACCGTAACTTGAATAAATTTCATTTGGTTGTGGTGCATAAATTGCTTTTTATATTGTTAGATTTGCTTAACTAATATTTTGTTGAGGAGTTTTGCATCTACACTCACTACTGATATTTATCTATAGTTTTTCTTTCTTGTAATATCTTAATCTAATTTTAGCATTAAAATGATGCTGATCTTATAGAAGTAATCATTAAATTTTTCCTCTACTTTTATATTTTAGAATAGTTTGTGGAGAATTGATTTTATTATTAGTAGTAGTAAATATTTGTCAAAATGCACCAGTAAACTTATCTGGACCTGGTGCTTTTTTTTTTTTTTGAAAGTTTATTCATTTACATTCTTAATAGCCTGGGAATACTCAGGTTAATTTGTCTTCTTGTGTAAGTTTTATGGGTTTAAGTTTTTCAAGGAATTGGTCCATTTCATCTAAGTTATCAAATTTGTGAGCATAGAGTTGTGAAAATATTTCTTTATTGTCCTTTTAATGTTCAGGGGATCAGTAGTGATGACTCTTCTTTTATCATAATGATAATTTGTTTCTTTTTTCCCTTAGTTAAACTGACTAGAGGTCTATCAATTTTAGTGATCTCACAGAACTAGCTTTTGGTTTTACTGCTTTTTGTTAGTCTTTCCTGTTTTCAATTTTATTAATTTCTCCTCTAATTTTTATTATTATATTTTTCTGCTTACTATTGACTTAAGCTATTTTCTTTGTATAATTCCCTAAGGTGAAAGGTTAGATTATTGATTTCTAAAGATTTTTTAAAAAATTTTATTTGTATAAATTTGTGGGGTACAATTGTAATTTTGTTACATAAACATATTGTGCAGTGAGGAAGTCAGGGCTTTCAGGGTATCCATCATTCATATCACATACACTATGCCCATTAATTTCTTATCATCCACTCCCTCCCAGACCCTCAACCATTAAAGTCCCCATTGTCTATCATTCCACACTGTACATTCATGTGTACAAATTATTTAGCTCCCACTCATAAATGAAAACATGCAGTATTTGTCTTACTGTGTCTGAGTTGTTTCACTTAAGATAATAGCTACCAATTACACCGATGTGTTTTTGCAAAAGACATGATTTCATTCTTTTTTATTGCTGAACAGTATTCCATTGTATATATACCACATTTTCTTTATCTAATCATCTGTTGATAGACATGTTGATTATATATATTTACTATTGTGAATAGAGCTGTAATAAACATATGCATGGAATTTGATGTAATGTCTTTTCCTTTGGGTAGATACCAAGTAGTGGGATTGCTGGATCAAATGATAGTTCTATGTTCAGTTCTTTGAGAAATCACTATACCATTCTTCATAGTGATGATATTAATTTACATTCCCATCAACAGTATGGAAATGTTCCCTTTTCTCCATATCCCCACCAACATTATGTTTTCTCTTTTTAAAAATAGCCATTCTGACTGGGGTAAGATGATATCTTATTGTGGGTTTAATTTGTTAGAAACTAAATGATGATTAATGATGTTGAATAATTTTTTCATAAGCCTGTTGGCCATTTGTATGTTTTCTTTTGAAAAATTTCTATTTATATCTTTTGCCCACATTTTAATGCGATTCTTTGTTTTTGCTGTTGTAGTAGTAGTTGTTGTTGTTCTTGTCAAGTTGTCTCAGTTTCTTATAAATTTTAGATATTAATCACTGTTAGATGCATAATTTAAAAATATTTTCTCCCATTCTGCAGGTTGTCTGTTCACTCTGTTGATTATTTCTTTTGCTGTGCATAAGTTGTTAGTTTAATTAAGTCCCATTTGTCTAGTTTTGTTTTAGTGACCTGTACTTCTGATGTCTTAGTCATGAAGTTTTTGCCTTGCTTTTAATGCTATAAATTTCTTTCTAAACACCGCTTTTACTACCTCTCTGAAATTTGGTAAGTTGTATTTTAATTTGCATCAAATTCAAATTTTTTTTCAATTTCTCTGGAGACTTCTTCTTTGATGAATATATTATTAAGAAATATTTGATTTAATTTTCAAATATTTTTAGCTCTTTCAGTTCTCTTCCTGTTTGATTTCTACTACAATTCCAATGTGATCTGAGAGCATAATTTGTATGATTTCTATGCTTTTAAATGTGTTGAGGTGTGTTTTATGGACCAGAATATTTTCTATCTTTGTGAATGTTTAATGTGAGACTGAGAAGAATGTATATTCTGATGTTATTGAATGGAGCACTCCATAAATGGAATTTAGATCAAGTTGATTGATAGTAGTGTCTAGGTCAGCTATATTAAGGTCTGTGATTCATTTTGAGTCTATTTTTATGAAAAATATAAGTTCTATATCTACCTTCATTTTTTGTATATGACCATCCAGTTGTTCTAGCAATATTTGTTGAAAATATTATCTTTTCTACACTGAATTGTTTTACTTCCTTGTCAAAGATTAGTTGAATGTAGCATGTGGATCTATTTCTGTGTTCTCCAATTTGTTTCCTTGCTCTATTTGCCTATCCTTTCACCAATATAACACTCCTCTTTAGTACTATAGATTTGCAGTAAGTCTTAAAAATCAGGCAGTGTCAGTCCTCTGAATTAATTCTCTTTCTAATATTTTGTTTGCTATTCTGGGCCTTATGTTCCAATTCCTTCCATGAAAGAGTAAAAGTTCTGACTGGGCCTACAGGTCTTTAACACTCTTCAGCCTTCAGCGATTTGTCAATTTCAGTTTATGTGTTCCTACCAATTACTAGCACCAGTGGATTCTGCTCCAAGTTAGAGCAGAATATATATACATACATATATATATATGTATGTATATATATAACTGTCTTTAGTTTTTAGGGTTTTGGTTTGCCTTGTAATCTCATCTCTGATAGATCTAAGAAGAGTAGTTGGTTTTTAATTTTTTCAGTTTTTTTCTTCTTATTGTAAGAAACTAGTAATGACTTCAAATCTCTTACATACCAACACAAAAACTAGAAGACTTCCCTTCGTTTGCTTTTTAAAAATTTTTTTATTTTTAATTATGTAGGTACATAGTAGTTTCTTATATTTATGGGTTACGTGTGATGTTTTGATACAGGAATATGGGTGAACAGATCTTGAATTTCTACCTCAAAGAGTGAATTACATGCTGATGAAGACAAGGTGTGCATATAGACAATGATCATATAGAGCATGTCTCAGCATCATAAAATAAATGCAGAGATAGGACAATGACAGGTCAGAAAGATTCTTCCCACTTCATCATGTTCTAATCCAAAGTCTGACTGCTCATCTTTTGCAGATTAAAAAACCTGCCATTGTTTACTGAATATTAAAAGAGTAAGGCAAAGGCAAGGAATAGGCCAAAATTTAGGGGTGGAGGGCTCCCTTTCTCGTTTATGCAAACCCAGTATTTGCTTTTATTTCATTCTTCCTTTGGCACATGTGCTTCATTCCAAGCATCTCTTCTTCATAATTCGTTGCTTGGGTTTACTATCTCTGCCCTTCCAGAGGTGCCCAATGTGTATGACTATGCTTTTCTACCTTCCTCTCCAATTGGAAACTATGTATTTTCCTACCAAAGGCCATTATATTCTTCTTGCATTTATAACTTCATGCTTCTCCTCAAAATAACAAGTTAATAAAACCAAATTTTCCATACACACAAGAGAAAACTGAAAATCATTTGTCTCTGTCATAATGGGGAACTTTTCAAATAGTCTGTTTAGATAAATTGTTTATTCTGTTTTTGTTCTGTCTTGTTTTGTTTAACCACAAGCGCAAAAGTAATTGCTGGCATTTCCAGGCAACCACGGAGGGATAAGGTTTGGCTGGACTGGCCAGTTCTCAGGGGAAATGTTTTTGAACTGGAGAACAAGAAATGACAACTTTTTTCTTTAGAATATAAACGAACATACCAATAGATTGGTATCTATTTCTAAAGTCTGTGAGAAGTGACAACAGCAGACTAATTAGTGCCTGTGCTGGAACTTCAATATGCAACCTAATTGTTTATTTAAATACTAGCTATTTTTTTCTCAAGGTTGCTAGTATTGTTAAAATCCTGTTTCAGAGCCTGGCAAATTAATCATTTATTTAATCATTGGTTCCCAAGGACCAGTTCTAAAATGCTATTTAAAAAAACAATGCAACAACTAAAAATCAATGAGAATGTTTAAAGAATAGAAAGTAAACCATTATCCCACCAGCTTACCAGAAAAATTCTTAATTTTTCCCGCATTTCTTTTTAGCCTCTTGCCTGTGCACAAGTACCTTTTTTCTTCTTTCCCCAAGATTTTAGCCACTTGCAATCACCCTCACAAATATATGACAAATGTATACTGCTGTTGTTTTCTTTTTATTTTTCTTTTCATCTTCTTCCCTTTCTTTCTTAATCTTTTTAGTCTTCAGTCTTCTTTCCCACTTACCATCAATCTGAATGCCCTACAGTTAATAATTTTGTAAGCAGTATGCCCTCTTATTGAAAGATCAGCTCAAACTCCTCACAGAATTGCTTTTATAGACTTTCTAGTTTTCTAAGAAATGTCACTTCAAATATAATAACTTTTATTCTGAGTTTAGAGTTTAAGTTTAGCTGGGTAATCAAGATAAGAAACACATCTAGGTTTACACCTGGTCTTCCGCATCTGAACTTACTTTGCTTGAGTGACATTTTTTTCCTACCCCTTCCACATGACACGTGCTCATTTCTCTCCCTTGGGGTCTGAGTACATACTATGATAAAGCAAAGCAGGATTTTTTTCCTTTCCTTCTTACCCTTTTCCTCCTTCATATAAACGTGAAACTCACCACACTGCCAACCAGCAAAAATAAAATTAAATAACATGAAACTCAAGGTATGGGATAGAATAGAATGGAAATGTTGACAACTCAAAAAAACAAGATAGACAGAAAGTAGAGATGTAGCTCACTGTAAAGTAATTTAAAAGATCTGGAAATCATGGAATGAAAGAAAAGAAATGGACTCCTCAGAGAGAAGTGGACCTTGGAAAGTCTGTCAGGAGATCAGACAAGAATGGTCTCAAGAAAGAAAAAGAAGAGTCTATAGTTCCCATGGAGGAAAAGGTAGAAAACCCAACCAGAACAGCAGAACTCTCCAGATCTCACCTAGAAGGAGGGTACTCCTTCTAGGCTCACAAAAGGTAATTAAACCTGAAATAAAGACTGATTCTCCACATTTCTCTTGATTCTTATTTTTGGTATTGGACTTTACTATTCCATCCTTCTGATGTAAATAACTTAACAAGGGAAATGGCCTTTGTGAAGCCTCCAACATAGTACACATTTGAGAACCGAGGCCATGGGAGGATTAGAAAGGAAAGTGACGGGAAAGATCACTCTCTACTAATGTAAGAACCATGGATTCAAGTCATTAAGTGAGATGAAAAGCACTTTGTAAATTCTGAAATGTTATAAATACCTTGTTTATTAATATTATTAGTCATTATCAGTGCATCTTCAGAATGCTCTCACCTGGGTCCTCTGCTAACCTCCAAATCAGTGGTTCTCACTTTGACCTCATTACTCTTGTACCCTCTAAAAATTAGCAACAACCCCTAAGAACTTTCATTTCCATTGATTATATATACAGAAATCTACTATATTTCAAACTAAATCAAATTTTAAAGTTATTTATTTTTCAATGTTGTTTACAATAACAATAAGTCCATTACATGTTAATATAAATAAAATACTTTTTGTTTAAGAATAGCTATTTCCAACACCCCATGACAATTTGAAAAGAGTAACATCACTTTAGCTTTCTTTTTTTAATGTCAGAATATTATGGGGTACAAATATTTTGGTTACATATAATGCCTTTGGCTCACCCAAGCCAGGGCTACAAGCATGCCCTTCCCCCATACAGTGCAATCCACATCCATTAGTTGTGAGTTTCCCCACACCCACCACCCCCTCCCACATGACCAGCACCCAATGAATACTACTTCCATAAGAACACCTTAGTGTTGATCAATTAGTACCAATTTGACGGCAAGTACATGTGATGCCTGTTTTTCCATTCTTGTGATACCTCACTTCGAAGGATGGGCTAAAGCTCTATCCAGGATAATATAAAAGGTGCTAGTTCACCATTGTTTTTTGTAGTTGAGTAGTATTCTATGGTATACATACACCACATTTTTATTAATCCACTCATGTATTGATGGACACTGGGGTTGTTTCCACATCTTTGCAATTGTGAATTGTGCTGCTATAAATATTTTAGTGCAAATGTCTTTTTTATAGAATGTCTTTTGTTCCTTTGGGTAGATGCCCAATAATGATATTGCTGGATCAAATGGTAGTTCTACTTTTAGCTCTTTGAAGTATTTTCACAATACTTTCTACAGAGGTTGTGCTAGTTTGCAGTCCCACCAGTAGTGTACGAGTGTTCCTGTCTCTCTGTATCCAAACTAACATTTATCGTTTTGGGCCTTTTTGATGAAGGCCATTCTCACTGGAGTTAAGTGATATCTCATTGTGGATTTGATTTGTATTTCCCTGACGATTAGAGATATTGAGCATTTTTTCACATGTTTATTGTCCATTAATCTATCTTCTTTTGAAAAATTTCTGTTCATGTCCTTTATCCACTTTTTAACGGGGTTGTTTGATTTTTTTTCTTGTTGATTTTCCTGAGTT
>CAUYRT010024638.1:0-47901 GCA_963574885.1 Lepilemur ruficaudatus
GGCTAATTTTTTACATATATTTTTAGTTGTCCAATTAATTTCTTTCTATTTTATAGTAGAGACGGGGTCTCGCTCTTGCTCAGGCTAGTCTTGAACTCCTGACCTTGAGCTATCCACCCGCCTAGGCCTCCCAGAGTGCTAGGATTACAGGCGTGAGCCACCGCGCCCGGCCGTACCTTAACTTTTTTGAAGTCTTCTAAAAGAAATATCTTTAGAACTAGAGCATTTCATTTAGAATACTCTCTGTGGGAATGAATCTCTCTTTTAGGGGTAGATAAGACTTCTGAAAATAACCAAAAGTCATTAAGAACCTAATTAGAGAGTAAGGTAAATGATTTAGATTATCTTATTTGTGCTGACAGATTATGATGTTTATGCAGTGAGACTCACTTTAAAATTTGGTTCAAACTCTCTTCAAGGGTAATTCAGAAAAATGGAGTTAAGCTTTTCTGTAATAGAGACTTCTGTGTGTTCATCTAATCCTGTTTTCTCTCTCATGAGCCTACTTTAGACTATATTCCGTAGCCCCCCCATGCAGTTTGGTAAGGCTAAATGATATATAGCACTTTCATCCTTGTTCAATAAAAATTGCTAGTTTATCCTCTTCAAGCCTTCTCTTCCTTCTCATCTACCAACTAGGTGAGAGAATCTAGCAGAGGTCTCTGACCAAGGTTTTAGGGCAATTGTAGAGCCATAAGACGAAGGAAGTCTGAATCTCTAAATGATCATGTGGAAGACCATCTGTCAGTCAGAAAGAAATACATTGGGCCTTTATTGTGATAAGCCACTAATTTTTTCAAATTGTAGCTGTTAGCATTATGAACCTTTCTGCACCTTAGAGTTTAAAGAAGGTGGTCTACCAGCTACTGCTAGTGGAGTCACTTTGAAAATTTTCCTTGGGAATTCCACTTTTTCCTCATCTGATCTGTCTTATTGGCAAGTGTGGTTCATTGTATGTTGTCGTCGTTTCTGTCTATACAAGAGATGCTCCACTGAGTTTAATTGTGTGATCTTGGTGGAAAGTATTTATTTTGTTGTAATTAGCTATTCTCACTAACTAAAAATCCTATAATTACTCTTTGATTAAAATTTTAAAAACCATCTTCAAAAAAGTTCAAAGATGATTTAAACAATGGCAACCTTTTGAAAATAAGTACATGGTCTCTCAAAGTGTCTGGCAAGGACAGGAAGTATAGTGTATTTGTTAAATGGTCTTCTTATTTTAATGGACACGTTGTGTTTATTGGGTATGCACCGTATGTGTAGTTCTGTATTATATGTACTTAACCTAATTGCCTATTATAAAATATCTGAGCATAGAAATACTTTTATATAAATGAGGAAAATAGAATGACAGTAGGACCTGAATTCAGGTTGTTTTTTTCCCACTGTCTTGTATTTTATTCACAGTGACTTTAGGTGATGAGCCCCACATAAAGAATATTAAAGAGAAATATGGAGCTATTCTATTTGAATCTCTTCCAAAAAGTCTACTTTGGTAAAGAGGCCCAGAATATATACCAGGCAGTTTGTAGTTTTTGAATATTTATTTCATAATAAGGTCTAAGGAGAGGATAGATAAATGATACAAGTTCAACAAATATTTCTTGAGTACATGTACTAAGTGTTAGAGAAATGAAAATATGATAAATGCCTTGCTTTTTAAGGAGCCTGCTTTCTGGGCGATAAGTTGTGCATTAATCATTTAAGTGCAAGTACACAGGTTTTTGAATGTTTTTTTTCTTTCTCATTCTAAAGCGAAAGTGAAATAGTTAAAATATAGGTGCAAAGAGAGGCAGATATGAGTGAGTGATGGAACATATCCATGAAAAACAAATAAATTGCATTAGTTATAATGCTCACTACATGTGTTGTTCAGTTCTTGTCCCATCTTAACACTAAATACGTAGAAAGGATTTAAAAATCTAATCAGAAGTGAAGAGGGAGAGAAAGGAGAGGAAAAAAATGCACTTGAGCTACCTTTTCTTGTGTGATCGCCTTGGTGTGATTTTGTTTTCCTCCTACCTTTGAGATGTCTTTTCGTTTGGAGATGTTGTTCACTTTTTTATTCCAAATGCCCCAGCTATTCTAGGTATTGTTAATGATTACAGCTGTAGCTAAAACTATAATCTGAGATTAATTTACTCATTTCTTGGGAACTTAGGTTATACAATACTGTTTGTTTGTTAAGGGGAAAAATTTTTAACTTGGATACTAACGGTGAACTCTGGAACTTTGTGACTTTAGTCTGTTTTTATCTCCAGGGCAGTGCCATTTTGATTGAAGCACAGTTCAGTCAATAATATCAATTGACTATTTTTGACTAAGATTATAGTGGCCAGTTTTATGGCTGTTCTGGAGAAATAAGGTATGATGCTATTCTAAAATATTTCATGACACTTTTCCTTACTCTTAGTCATGCCACTAGTAGATTTGTTGTGTTTCTTCAGTTACTCTCAGTCGTTGGCAACAATTCCTGGCAATCTTTTATGCACAATATTTGTAAAATTGTCAAGGTGGAAGGTGCTCTGTGTATGTAAACACAGACTGGTGTTTTTACCATGTTCTATTTTACTCCATGGCCTCTATAAAAAGTGTCATTTGTATAAGACATTTTCCTTCAGGATGTTTCCTGCAGCTTCTGGCCATTTCCAACTTTAATGAAGCATTCAATTTTGGATAAAGTACTGCTTCACAGCTACATATTTGATTCTTTGGTGTCAATATTTATGAAAGTAAATGCTAGAGTAAACATCTGTTTCCTTATTTCCAAAGCCTTCGTTCTGTTAAATCTATTCTGGGTTTATTCTGGGGAAGTGTAGTTTAGTTGTGTATTTCCTAGTCAACAGCATGTTCACTATTGCTGGATTTGGGGACACAATGTAGGGGGGCAAATACAGCCCCAGGTGAGATTCAATTTACTAGGATATTTTGCATCAAGCAATCAATGGTATGTAGACATATTTCTGTATAGATTTCTGTTTATCATTTGCCTAACACTAGATTAGCTTGACTAGTAATCATATCTTACTGAGGTTAAGCAGTTACTCTTTCCCTAAACCTTTCGCCTTAATCTCTTCTACATTTAACCATGGATTTAACTGTTCACCCTATTATGAGGCTATTATGAGCTAATTTGTAGTTATTATTACATAAACAAAGTAAGTGCTTGAATCTTTTCTTTATAAACTGTATGTTAAAACATATTTGGGTTTAGGATTCTACAAATTTTCAGTTTAGAGATCATGAGAAAAGTTATTCATGTACCTAGGAGACTGTTATGTTTTCTATGTCATATAACGTCATTATTCTTTATTCAAATAGGAAGTAAGAAAGGTGATAATTTTCTGAGGAGGAGTGTCACTTTTCAGATTGTTTTTCAAAATCAGAGGAACTATAGTCATATAAATATCTAAATATTTTACATAGCATAATTTCATTGTTCTTTTGTAGTGATTCCATAATGTTAATAGCCATAATCAGTTCTTTCTTAGCCTTAAAAATAATTTTCGGGACTGTTTGTTTTTTATTGACGTGTCCAGTAGATGGTGGGGTGGTGCAGAAAGAGCTTGGTTATTTTCTTTGTTCATTATGAGGCCCTTCTAGATTTACCCATTGCAAGGAGAAACTCTTCCTCAGAGCTGCTCTCTATCTTCTCTTTTCCAGATGACCCTTTCTTCAAGCCCTTTAGTACATTGCCTCACTATTTGTCATGGTAAATACCTTTCCCCATAAAAGGAATTCCTATCCCTTGATCCCTTCTTGTGTTCTTGCTGTAGTCTTCAGTAGGATGCACTTTGGAACTTTACTCTGTGATTGTCAGCTCTGGAGGGAGGGTGTAGGCAAAAATATGATTGATAGAGTAAATGCAAATGCTCTAATTTTAATTTCCCCTCTAGCTTGAGCAGCAGCTGATTTCTTTACTAGCTTACCTACCCTCTGTGAGGCTAGTGAACACAATAAAAATATTGTAGAGGGCTGGGCACAGTGGCTCATACCTGTAATCCCAGCACTTTGGGAGGCTGAGGCAAGAGGATGGCTTGAGGCAGGGGTTTGAGACCATCCTGGACAACATGGTGGGACCCTGCCTCCACCAAAAAAAGAAAAAGAAAAAAAAATTAACTAGGCATGGTAGGGTGTGCCTGTAGTCCCAGTTACTTGGGAGGCCATGACAGGAGGATCCCTTGAATGCAGGAGTTGAAGGTTGCAGTGAGCTATGATCACTGCCACTGCACTCCAGTCTAGGTAACAGAGCAAGACTCTGCTGAAAAAAAAAGAGAAAAAAGGAGAAATACGAGAATTTAAAAAATATACATCTCTCTCTCTCTCTCTCTCTCTCTCTCTCTCTCTCTATATATATATATATATATATATATAGCTCTAGAAGGATTTTAATAACTCACATTTAGTTATCAGATATTCTGGAAATTCATGGTCTTAAAATCTGCTGAGAGGAAAAGTGTGTAGTTTTATTATCCTTATGTGATCATTTCTTTCATTTAGGGATGGAAGACTTGACTTAAGAGATTCTGAGCATGCTGCTACCTTCCTTTTTCAAGGTACTAGGTTGAATGGCTCCCACCTTCCACTAGTCCTTATGTTAATTCCTTTCCAAACTTTTGATTAAAGTGCATTCTCTGGTAGAGTTTTCAGGAAAGACATATGAACAATATTCCTTAAGTTCTTTCTAATTTATATAGCCAGAACTCAGGTATACTTTTTATCTGTGGCTTTTATACTTGAGGGTTACTTTACATCATTAAAATATGTTCTGGTTGTTTTTTTCTTTTAAGATAGGGTCTGGCTGTTGCTCAAGCTGGTATTGAACTCCTGACCCCAAGCCATCCTCCCACCTCAGCCTCCCAGAGTGCTAGGATTACAGCATGAGCTACCATGTCCAGCCCTATTAAAATATGTTTGATGTGTTGATCATTTTCCCCAGATATATACGTGTTCTTTCAATATGTAGTTTCAAGTTATATTTTAAGAGAGTTTTAAAAATTATAGTTCTTGGTATTTTTTTGTTCCTTTGGTCATCTTCTTCAGGGACTTCTACTTATATATATATATGTTGGACCTTCTTTGCATGTATTACATACTGTTTTCTCTTGAAAGCTTTTTATTTTCATTTTTAAATTCTAAAATTTATCTTCTTTCCCATTTTGTATTTCTGTTAAGGCATTATCCATTGTATTTACTCATTTTTGTGTTTCTTGTAACTTAGTCTTCATTCTTGAAATAAGTTTTGTTTTTTTCTAAATCTTTCCTATGTTACAGTGTTCCAGAGTTTATTGTTAGTACTTAAGTTAAATTTTTTTCTCTTAACAATGAAAGAGCATTGTTCAATGTAAGTGCCTAAAAAATGAGTGAATTAATCTCAGACTGTAGTTTTGGATACAGTGTATTTAGGTCTCCTCTATTTTCATACCTTCCCTTCCACCAAACATATCATTTCCTAGTTTTTTTTTTTTTAATTCTGAGGTTTTTCGTCACTTCTATCATTAAAAAAAAATATTTTTAGCTTATTTTGAAGTAATTATATTTCAGTTTTCATCTTCTGTGGGATGTCTTTGTAGCATGCTTTTGTTATTCATGGGGACATGTTTTATTCCTTGTGCCCCTTTTTCCTTTCTGATGTAACTTTATGTGGGACAAATCTGCTGTTCTTTCTGTTGCTCATTTTTTAAATGAAATGAATTTTTCTGTACTTTTAAGTAGGGGAGATAGTTCATGATAGTGTTTCTAGGGTCAAGGCTCTTGTGCTCCCACTTACATTGTTTTTGTAAAGTGACTTTTAAAAATCTGCTTTTGCTATCACCCTCCTTAACTCCTTTCCCTACCTTTTTCTCAGCCTTCTCTTTTCTTTGCTTCTATTGTTCTTGTTCTGCTCAACTTGGATTCAACTGCCAGTAATTTCTCCTCACTTTTGGACACCGTGTTGGAAGCAGTTTTTGTTTGTTAGATTTGAGAGTAGTCATATTGTTCCAGTACCTCAGGCTTTATTGAGTTGGTGTCCTCATGCCTTCACTTGCAGATCAGATCCAGTAGAAACCTTTTCCAATTTTGTCTGCGATTATTCATTGGCCCTTTACGTTACCCATTAGTTTGCATTCTCTTGTTCTTGGGACCATCAGAAGCCCAGGTGCTTTCTCTCTGCTGTCTGTCATACAGATGCTGATAACACTATGGCCCAATAATTTTTGATGGCCAATCACTTATATTTGGTGTTTTGTGGGGCTATTTTGTGACATTGTTATGTTGTGGATACAGATGCTCCTCAACTTTGAATGGAGTTACATCCTGATAAACCTATCATAAGTTGAAAATATCATATGTAAACAATGCACTTAATACCCTAATAAACCCATCCTAAACAAAAAGATTGTATTTCAAACCATCATTAAGTCCAGATACTCCTTGACTTATGCATGATGGGATTACATCCTGATAAAGTAAAAAAAATGGTAAAGTCATTCATAAGTTGAGACATTGTAAATTGGGTACCATCTGTATTGTCCTTGAGTCTTTGGTTTGGCTTTTGTCTTAGTCTGTTTTGTGTTGCTATGACAGAATTCCATAGGTTGCGTAATTTATGAAGAAAAGAAATTTATTTCTCACAGTTCTGGAAGCTAGAAAGTCAAGTATCAAGGTACTGACATCTGGTGACAGCCTTAGGGCTAGGTCACCCCATGGCAAGGATGGCAAGAGAACAAGAAAGGGTCAAACTCACTCTTGTAACAAACTACTCTTGCAATAACAATATTAATCCTTTCATGAGGGCAGAGCCCTCATGGCCTAATCACTTATTAATGGTCTCACTTCTTAATATAGTCATGGTGGCAATTAAATTTCAACATGAGTTTTGGAGGGGACATTCAGTCCATAGCAGCTAGCTTCATTGTTCTGTCTGTTGTTAAAATCTATTTTGCCCACATCTTCATATTGTTGGAATACTTTAACAAAACTTTTATATAAGGAACTATCTTGGGTATTGACTTATTACTCTACTTAATGAACAGAAAATGCTACATATTAGAAACCTTCTATAGTGTTAAAATAGTAACACACAGGTTAATGTTTGAAATGAAACTGTTACCTGGACAAATATGGAGAGTATGTGTATGTGTTTGTGTGTTTGTATATCTGTGTTTTTCTGTATGTATGGACATCAGTTCCAAATAAAAGCAAATGAAAAATTTTAGTAGTATTCTCTACTGGAAGAATGAATTGTTTTTCTATTTGTTACTTTCTTTTTTCTCATTAAATAAAAGGTTAACTTTGAGGAGAAATGCCTTTTCCTATACATCATGAAATTGGAGAAACTATTTCCTACTTTAGTTATCAAGGAGTTTGACCAATAATATTGGTTATTATAATGTTGAGATGTAGCCTGTTCTGTTGCTTTTTTTTCTTTCAGTTTTTCTTCTTAAATTGGGATGTAATAGTCTATTTCATTTGATCAAAAATGTTCTAAGTTCTACCAGTCCTTTGGTTGAAGTTAAATTTGCAGAATTCCAGTGAAATGTTCTGTTTTCTGAGTAAGGAATATTTGTGTTTCTGTTACTTACAATATGACTTACTACCTTTGGTCAGTTATTTTGGTTGCTTTTGTAGTTGCTAATACTTTGTGATTATTTCTTTAATATTTGAACTCAGTCATAATAGATTCATAAAGCTGATGAACCTCCTTTTACTAATTACTGCTTTGCCAGAGTTCCTTAAAGAACTATCATTCTGTCACCAGAAAAAAAGAACTTAAAAAAAGATCTTTAGTGTCTCATTTACTATATATGTAATTTCTACAGAGGTATTCCATGTATCAGAGCTCCGTCTTAATTTGTTGTGTATTCTTCCAAGGCTTGTTACCAGGCTTCTTGTGGCCATCTTAGTGAAGTTTTCTTTACAACCTCGATGCAAAAAGATAGTTCTTGGGTTTTCTTTGAATACAGGCTGAAGGCTTCTCTCCAAATATCCTATCCCAACTTGTGTGTAATTTGACCTAAGTTTATTGGGTGAGTTGTAACCTAGAGAATCATGCCTAAATGGCTGCCTAACTACATTTTTTTGCTTGTTTTACTTGATGAACCTCAGGTTACAGGGCTGTGTCAGGCCTCATTTGGTCAGAAGCATGTTTGTTTCTCTTGTCAGCTTCTTGATTGGTTCCTTTCCAGATTTCTGCAGGGCAGCCATATGGTCATTTCTGCATGTTTTCTAGATTGCTTCTGTGGCAGGATTCCAGGTCTAGTTGATTAGTGTTTCAGAATCTGCCCACACAGGGAACTTTAGTTTTTGCCCTTTGGTTGCTTTTATTGCAGTCAGCATATTCAGATCTAGTGTCCTTCCTGTCTCTTATGAAGTTCATTTGAATTTGGTGATTTTATTATGTGTGGCCCACATTATTTGGCTAACTGTTCATCATTTTATATGCCAAAGGAGAAAGACCCATAGAGGCTGTTGAAGTGCCTAGATGAAGCCTGACTTTGAAAAACTAAGTCTAGTAATAATTCTATTAGATGATAAATATAAAAGTACATTAGACTGGATAGAATGACATACCAATCTCTGTTACACATTTTTTATTCTCAGTTATCTGGTTCTTAACTTTTAAAAAAAATTTATTTTGGCAATCATTCTCTGTAACAATAAGGCAAGGAGAAAATTACTCATATTATTAGTAGTGATAATAAATTAAAAGCTGTAGCTTTCAAGGTATTAGCTCTCGTTACAGAAATATTCAAACCTCTATTAACAAAATAGAGTGTTAGCAAATTTCTGCTTAACCTTAGGAAAATTTCCCACCTGTATTTATTTATGGCTGTTTTTAATTTCAGGTAGATTAGGAACTGTGTCATTTTCCAGATATTTTGAAGAAAAGCAACCTAATGCCTTGCGTTCAGTCTCTTCTCGATGAATTTATTTTGATTTCAGTGAATATTGAAATAATATGTATAAGTTAAGTTAAATATTAGGAAAAACTCATTGACTATCTGTTAAAAAAATAAACTATAATATTTTCAGACTCAGGCTTAAATTCTTTAATCTTATTAAATTATTAAAATCTAAATTTCACATTGTTTGTATCTTAGAGCAGTTTTTGATGTAATTTTGCTCTGGCACTTTCATTTCATGAGAGAACCTACTTAATTTATATTTTTTGGACTTCCTTATATTTTCCAGGAAGTAACTTTTATTGTAGTTAATTTGTATGCAAAATGCTCTATTTTGGTGGTTTAATCTTTTTCAAAAGAAGCTAAACTGAACTTTATCTTTCCAGTGTTCCTAAACATTCTCCCTTAGAATTCTCTGTATTTAAGTTAAAAGATTCTCATCTCCATGGCCAACACTTAGTTTAGAAAGTGACCTTTAGAAGGAGCTGACTAGATGTTTAAATTTATTAGATCTAAAAGTTTAGCTGCTAGTTGCAGATTTTAAAGAATTGGTTGATTTTTTTTTTTTCCTTGAAGGATATTTTCTGGAGTCTATAGTCAGACTTCCAATTCCTCTAAATAAGTTATTGTCAAAAAAAGGATTTTATTTTTGAGCACACAGTTCCTCAGGGATCTACTCCCAATCCTTTAGACATTGGTTCTTAAACTTTTTTAGTAGCATTAGTGTAACCTGAAATACTTATTAAAAATTCAGATTTTGGCTGGTTGCCATGGCTCACGCCTATAATCTCGACACTTTGGGAGGCCAAGGCGAGAGAATCCCTTGAGGCCAGGAGTTTGAGACCAGCCTGGGCACCATAGCAAAACCCAGTCTCTACAAAAACATTTTAAAAAAATTAACCGGGCATGGTGGTGCATGCCAGTAGTCCCACTACTCAGGAGGGTGAGGTGGGAGGATCGCTGGTGTTTGAGGCTACAATGAGCTCTGATCACACTACTGCACTCCAGCCTGGGTGACAGAGCGAGACCCGTTTCTAAAAAAGAACCCAAAAAACCAACAAACAAAAAACATCAAAATTCAGATTTCTTGGTCCCACCTCCAGAGAGTCTCATATCGTTGATGAGAAGGTGGGCCCAGAAATCTACATTTTTAACAAGTTTTTCAAGCTTTTAGAAACATTGCTGTAAGACCTCAGTGCTTCCCAAATTTGAGGATGCATCTGAATCTGTCTGGTTTGTTTTAAAAAATTATCAATTCCTGGTTCTACCCTGTAACTATTTAATCAGAATTTCTGGGAGTGGAGGCCTGGAACTTGAATTTTTAATCAGCTGTCTTGTGGTCCTTAACATAGAAAACAGCATCTCAGGATCCCATGCTTGAGATTCATTGCTTAGTCTGCGTATGAGTTGCCTGAGTAGAGTCTTTTACCTTTATGTTCTAAGATCTTCCAAGTTGTAATTTCTGGGTGAAATGTTAAACAGCTCTTTCTTTTACTTCTCAGACATGCCACATGTTGACATTACAGTGGCCAAAAAGCATTGCCAATATTTAAAACATTCTGTAATATTTTTTTTTTTATCAATACTAGGTAATTTACACACTAGGTAATTGGGACTTCATGGCTCTTTTTGTTTTGGACAGTAACAAAGTTAGCTTATAGACATGATTATTTTTGATGTGTTGACTGTCATGAAATAAAAAATTTTCACGCACTTTAAGAACTTTAAGATAAAATGTCTTTATATATGTTCACTTTGTTATTGTTGGCTAGTATTATTAATGTGATATTTTTATATAAAAGGTAGTTATTAATATGACTTCTGTGTAGTAAAGAACTGGAAAAATTGATATTAGTACTTAGTTATCTTAAGCATTTTGCTGAACTGTATAGTTTAGGATTATTTGCAATTAGAATCAGTGATACAGTCTGAATAAAGTAAACAGCAGTTTATTCTCTGTCCAAGAAAAGAATGTGAGCTCTTTGTTTATTGTATATGTTGGTTTACATTATGTATGGCTACATTATGGCACTCAAAACTATGGCATCTTTACCAGTTGGTATAACTGTAGTTTGCAGGGTGTGGCAGCTTGTGTCATATCTCGCTGTAGTTAAAGCTCTTCAAGTTTCTAACATTCTCTAAATTTTCTTTAAACTTGTGGAAATTCCACTTAATTTTGTTAACTTTCCACTGGAGATTAGCCTCTTAAGACATCAGATTTCCAAACTCACTAATCAGTCAATCTTCAGTAATTGCCACTAAAGTAAAAATTGTTGCTGGGGACAAATTAATGGAGCATCATATTGCTTTGGCAGTTATATTTTAAAGCATTTTTTTTTTTTTTTGCCTGTTTAGGATAGTGGTTTGCTATTCAGATTCAAAGTTATCTGATACAGTTTCTTGTCTTTAAACCCATTTTAATATTATTCAAGTAGAATTTCCAGTTGGCTGCTAGAGAGCAATTATTTTGTGTAGTCCTTAGTAGGTACCACAGAGGAGCCTCAGGCCTACCAACTACTGCTGCATGTGGCTCCATTGGGGCAGGGGCTGGGGGAAGGAAGGAGGGGAAGTACAACTTGTAGGTGAATGTAATGGGGAGGCCTTTTTATAGACCTCTGTTATGAACAATCATTTTCTGGAACCAAGAATCATAATAATACTGGGATTTGGAGAAGGGTCATCTACCGTTTTATAATAGCTATGCTTTTTTTAACTGTCAAATTTTATTGCTGAATTTATATAGTATTCTGTCTTTTACCCTCAATATTTAAAGGGGAGATATTAGCATCTAACTAACATGACATGACAAGAATCTTATTACTCCTTGAAAGTTCCCTTGGTATATTTATAGAGCAGCATTCTTGCTGTCTGCTGTCTAGTTTATTTTTTGCCTTGATTGCCTTCCTGTCCTTCATTGGTGTGCATGTGCCATACATATACTGCTTTATGTTATAATTTAATTCTGTATATTGTGTCTCCCTCAAACAGAATGTAAACTCTTTGAGGATAGGAAAAGAGTTTGAAACTTACTTTGTTGTTCCCCCTCGGACATGTAACAGTGCTTTCCATATAGTAGACATCCAGCAAGTTTTGTTTAATAATAATGATTACCTGGTTTTGCCACTTAAGAAGGTACTATTTTCCTGATGTTTAGCTTAGGTAATGATGATATGTATTTGCTTAATTGATTTTCTTTTATATTTTATATATATGATTAGGTGTTTAGTTTAGCAGTTTTATTAAGTTATTCAAGCTATTGTAATTAATCTGAAGATTGACTATACTAATTTATGTTTCTGGTTGATAAAAGTATCTTCTTGTTTGATCTATTTGGATTGAGGTTATTTTTTTCTTAATTAATAGAGACATATTGTGCTCACTCAATCTAAAACAAATGTATATATAATCATGAAACAAGAAACAATTTATTGTGTTGAATGTATAAATAATGCAAAACCATGTTGACTTTTCTTATTGCACTGAAATGTAAAAACTAAATTGGTGGGAGATAATACCACAAATCAAAGAAATAAAAATTGAGGGACAACAAGGCTTAGATGTTGAGGCAGTCAAAAACTAACTCATTGGAATGATAGTTTAGATAATATGAACAAGTCAACTTGTTGAAATAGAATTGTACTATTTATGATAAATGTTTTCATAAATCTAAGGCTCTTGTGATATTTGATAAATGGGGTTATTATGGCTAATTGTATCCTGGAATAGTACTATCATTGTCAGTATTTAAACCTATTCAGAATTTTTACCCTTCAAGTAATTTACATGGAAATTTCTAACTACTCTATATCTTTGAAATTTTCCTGGTGAAAGTAAGAGAATAGTGAGAATCTCTTTTAAAGTATGATCAAACTATAGCTTTTCAAGTATATTTGCCTGAAATACTTTAATTTTTTAAAAAATGATGAGTGGTAGAGTTAATTTTATTAACTCTACGGACACTGTCGCATCCTTTTCCTTCTTAAGACATTTTTGGGTTTTGTTTCTGTTGGTAACCTATGGTGCTTGTCTATACATTCTTACACATTTAAGGATTAGGATTATGATCACAGAATTAGGTAAAGCTAACTGGCTAATCTACAGATTGAATTGAGCCTTTAGTTTCAGGTACTTTATCCCAGTAGTCTTCATATTGAAGTAAGGTCACTTATTACAGTACAGGAAGAAAATACACTTTCTCTGGTTTTTATTTCATAGATATAAATTTCTATTTCATCTGCCTTATAACATGAGCAGTATCATGCATATTCAGCTTATAAATAAATACATATGTTGCTGCATGCCTGTATGTTTACCAGTAGGAATACTTAGTCAAGAGAACTTGAAGACCATAGTTCTAACAAAATATTAATAGCTAATTATAGAGACTGGACACTAAGGGTAGAGCATGTGATCTTTTTAAAGTGATAGGCAAAGATTTGATGATTAAAAATACAGTAAAAGAAAAACTAGTAAATACAGATTAGAATATTATACAGACCAAGAAGCTCAATTAAATTGTTCATATATTTAATTCATTATAAAACATTAAAATCTCTGTTGTTTACTTACCAAATTAAAAGGTGTTTTAATGGCTAAATAGACAACATACAACTTTTCAAATAGTTTGGAGCAGTTTAAGTATAGGCACAAGTTTTTTATATATAATGGTTTTTCATTTTCTGATTATAGCTGACCTTTATGTTTTTAGGTTAGTGTTCAACTGTTATAAATGTCGATTCTGTTTTTCAAGGGATAATTTGTTTCTGTATTTTGTTTTTTGGTAGAAGGAATGTAAAATAACTTTAAATTTTTAAACAAATCATTATAAATCAGATTTATGGGGGACATATTAATTTTCTGTGTTTCCCAAAGTTGCTAAAATTAGTAGATACTGCTTTTATAACCAAGAAAAATATTTAAAAGAATTGATAGAAATAAATTCTAGTAGTAGAACTGAAAACACTTTACATATCTTCCAGATTACCTATGATGGGGGGAGGAGGCTGTCAGAAGGGAGAAAAAGAAACAAATAATAAAATAAAAAACAAGTAGCAAGGAAGCATTACAAAATAGGGGGGAAAATTACATGACAAGTTAAACTAAATTTGTTATAACAATAAATATAAGTGAGATAAATTCAACTTTTACAAACAGGAAGGCCTACTACAAAGTTTTTTTCAGAAGGCATAATGACATACTATATATAAGAGATACACAGAACTGAGGGGATTAGAGATTTGAGAGTACTTTTTAAAGTCTGTGACAGATCAATATAATAATTACATTATGTTTGTATCTTGTATTTTAATTTAACCCAGTTGATATACAAGACAAGTAAGGAACTATATGTTCTGAAAACAAAATGTATTTTCTCCATGACTCTTGAAATGTTTATAAAAGTTGACCATGCTTTTGGTCACACACAAAAATTTCAGGTAATTCCGAAGAGTAGAAATAGGTCACACTTGATTCTCTGCAATAAAATTAGAGCTAAGTAATAAAGATAAGGAGGAAATTTGGTAATTTTCAGATCTTTTCTAGCAACTGTTGGGTCAAAGAAGAAATCAAAACTGCAGTTGTAAGATATTGTCTGGATAATATGACAGTGTTACAGTATACTGCCGTTTCTTTTGTTTTTCTGGTAAACTAATTGTGTATTCTGGTTCAGGAAGGTAGTTAAAGGATAGGATTCAATAACATGTTTCTTGACCTTTGGTAATGTGCAAGGCATTTTGTTTAATGTGAGATATGACTCTGAATAAAACTCTGGTCCTTGGGAATTTGTAATCTACTGGACTTTATTATAGATTGCACACTAATAGTAAATTATTTGAGATAGATATATGGAAAATCCTCTAGTTTCTTTTTAGATTTGGTGTTCAGTATGATAATTTTAACTTTTAACAGAGATACTTAACACATTCACTGCCATATGAGTTGTATTTAACTCATGCTAGTTTTACACCTGGGGGCCCGTGAACCATATGCAACTCACACATCTCTTTACCTTGGGAGCAGCATGAACTATTTTTCAAGTTGCATGTAAGTCATGCACAGAAAACAATAAAAAATAACAAATTTTTCATTAAATTAGAAGGGATTGTTTTGTTTTTGAAGTTCTTATTTCATAATAAAACACTGTGGCCCCAAGGAAAAAAAGCTTTTCTAGTGTGGCAGTCAATGTGTTAAATGATACCATATGCAGAGAAGTAGATTGTTACAGTAGTAGATTGATTGAACTATGTAGAATATCTGGAGATTTTGGTTCCTTTTTACATCTGTCCCTGTTAGCATCTCTCTTTCGTTGAATAGTATCCCTCTAGGCTTCAAATACTTCTTCTGTAAATGAGAAAGTTGAATTAAAAGACAGAGTTCTTGATACATGTTATTTTTGTGTAGCTGTGAATAAATTCATTAAGTAAGTATTGAACATCAACTCCTTTTCAGTCTGTAGGGTTTGAACTTGTGCTCTGGTTGGGGAGAGAGGCAAGCTTAGGGTGCCATGAAAGCAAAGGAGGGCAAGTATCACGAAGAAGAAAGGAGAGGGAAGGGCATTGGGGAAGTTTTCACAGAGGCAGTGTGACATCTGAGTTGCTCTTGAAGATAAATAAGAATTTGTCAGGTGACCAAAGAAGAAGAGAGTTCTTGGCTCAAGAAATAGAACGCACAGAGGCAGAGAGGGTACGTTTTACTTTTGGACAAATATAAGTCATTTGTGTGACAGCATGGGCTTATGGAAGAGTAGCTAGCAAGGGTGTTAAACTTTGAGGTAAATGGGATCCAAATTGTGAAAGCTTATTATGTCATACCAGATAATATGGGCTTTAAGTTAAAGACAATGACTAACCATATAAATGTTTTTTCAGCAGAGGTGGGGCATGGCACTGTAAGATTTAGTTGAGATGGATACAGAGATAGCAGTTAGAATGCTGGTGAGATGGGAAGAAGTCTTAAATAAAGTAATGGCAATGGAGATAATATATAGATTTTATTATAACATAAGCCTCTAAAATGGATGGGCTTCATAGCATCTGTGAAAGCCCTGGAAATATATGTAAGATTCAATATATGAATGTATTTTCCTTGGGAGATGGTTCATAAATTTCATCAGCTCATGTAATAAGGCTATTAGGATAAATATATATTAAAGGGAAAATTGGCAAGATGACATTCTACAAAATATGAAATTTAAATGATTTTAAAATTTACTAACAACTAATCTCTTTTTCACTTTTTATAGTGGACAGGCCAAAAGCTCAGCAAGTTCGAACATCTAGTACAATAAGGCGAACCTCCTCTTTGGATACGATAACAGGACCTTACCTCACAGGACAGTGGCCACGGGATCCTCATATTCACTACCCTTCATGCATGAAAGATAAATCTACTCAGGTAAAATGAACAAATCAAAATCAACTTAGTATCCTGTACTTCTATTCTGATCACAGTAAAGAAAATGTAATCAAGTTTTCCCAAATTTGAAATACATCCAACCAAAGAAGAAATTCATTGCTTTAAATAAACTCTACAATAATTGTTTTTTTGTTTTCTTGCTTTTAGAAATTTTAGAATTATTTAATATTTTGTAATATATATACTATTTTAATTTTAGTATTTAATAAGTAGCACATCAGTGTATATTGTATGGTTTCAAAGACTTATAGTTTTAAGAATTGCTTTCCAATACAAATTAAAATAGTGACTAGTAACCATTTTAGAAAATATAAGTATTTTTTGAAGAAAATTTTGCACATTTCTTGAAAATAACTTATAAAGTATTAACACATGGCTAATGAAATTTATATTAAGGGATTTTTTTTTTTCTGTTTAAAGCCAAGACCAAAAACCTTGAGGAAAAAATACAAAGTTTGCTATTGTTCACACTTTCCCTATTTGTGGGAAAATCCCCAAGGTTTTTTTTTTTTTTTTTTTGAGACAGAGTCTCACTCTGCTGCCCGGGCTAGAGTGAGTGCCGTGGTGTCAGCCTAGCTCACAGCAACCTCAAACTCCTGTGCTTAAGCGATCCTCCTGCCTCAGCCTCCCGAGTAGCTGGGACTACAGGCATGTGCCACCATGCCCAGCTAATTTTTTCTATATATTGTTAGTTGGCCAATTAATTTCTTTCTATTTATAGTAGAGACGGGGTCTCGCTCTTGCTCAGGCTGGTTCGAACTCCTGACCTTGAGCGATCCGCCCGCCTCGGCCTCCCAAAGTGCTAGGATTACAGGCGTGAGCCACCGCGCCCAGCAATCCCCAAGGTTTTGATTTGAAAAGCTTTTCCTCCCATGTCAGAAAAAGATCCAAAAGCATCTTTATTCCTGATTATCTAAGTGCTTAGCCATATCTTCATAACAGTGGTCAATCAGCATTTGTTGGTATTATGAAGAATACTAAAAATATCAGAGATGGACATTGGCCTTAAAGAACCTGCAGCATAGTTAGGAAGATAAAATGTAAATTTATAAAAATGGGTAATAACACATAGTCTGTCATTAGGTGTTGGATGACTGGAACATGTGTTAATAAATGTGAGCGTATTCAAAGGAAGAAGAACATTTTGGGCTTTGTAGGTTAGGGAAATAGAAGGATTGGAGTTTCATGTTTGAAGAATGAGGAAAAAGAAAAGGGGAAGAGAATTTGGGACATGATCTATGAAAACCCTACTTCTCAATTTTTGTAATTTTCTCAATCAAGCTTGAAACCATGAAATTTACTTCTTTATCATTTGTGTCGTTAATTCTGCCTTTGTAATATTTTATGCCTCCCTAGTCTTTTGCGTTCCATTTTTCGTTTAGTGACAAAAAGGATAAGTTTGATGAGGCAGGAAGTAAACATAACTAGCAAAACTTAGGGATGTGGCCTTGGACAGTTGGAGAGACAGATGGACACAGATAATTCAGAACCATCTTTCTGGAGGAGTTGTATTCACACATGTTATAAAGTGTAGATATAAAGAAAGAAGGTCAAGTGACAGACTTAGTTTTTAGAAATGTACACAAGGGAAAAAGAGAAAACTAATTTATTCATCTGGAAGCAACAAAAGGAGGAGGGGATTAATATTTATTAACTGTGTACTGTTTTATAACCTGTATTTCATTTAATTCATTTAACACTGCAACATCGTACAGATGGGGAAGCAGAAACTCAGGAAAGTTAAATTACCTACCTGGGAACATAAAGCTAGAAAATGTGGGAGCCAGATTGTTAACACAGGTTAATCTGTTAACTGAGCTTCAGTTATAGGGTTATAGGATAAATGGTATAGTGTGAATATTTATCTTATCTAGTGCAGTAACTGGCACCTTATTAAAAAATGGTAGCTATTCTTTTTAAATTGCAGAAAACCCCACCACAAACCCTTTTGTTGAATGAATGTTTTGTGCAGACACTATCCAGAAACAGTATTCTTCACAAAAACTGGGAAAGAAGAGGAGCCAGAGAAACAACAAAAGGCTAGGAGAAAAACTAGAATAGTGTAGCCTTAAAAGTCAAGGGAGAAAGCTATTCTAAGAAAGGAAAAATTGTTGACAGTATCAAATGCTAAAGAGAGGTTATGGAGAGTAAGGACTAGATTTAGGGATGAGGAGCACATTGTCTTGGAGGGTACAATATTGGTGATATGGTAGAGTAGGAAACCAGGCATTTGGGAGTGAAGAAGAAAGTGATAGGGAGATAGAGAAAAAGGGCATAGATTTCTTATGCGTGTCCATTTCTTTATCTGTGTGGTGAGGTTAATGAAACCTGATTCATGTTGTTGTTACATGATTAAATAGGGTAATTTGAAAATGTGGCAAATACTATCTACATATTAGGGTATTAATAGTAGATGTAGACAGGCCCACTGGTAACATTTTCAGGGTCTGCACCAAATATAAAGACCCACATATCTTATGTATATAAGTTAAATAAACAAACTATTAAATAAAATATATTTTGTTCTCCCACTTTGACAAATAAATCTTCATGTGGAACTGAAAGATGAAGTGTTTAAACTAGAAAATGTTGAATTCTTGGAGGTCATATGCCAGAATGTGTCCACATGGGCCAAGCCCACCCCACCCTCTGAGCTCAAGTCCTGTTCTCTTCCTATTCTTCATTCTATTCTATACTTTGAAGTAACTTTACACATGTACTTACCCTCCCAGTCCTCACGTTAAAGTTCCATCCATACCTGCTCAGAAAGTAAGACCCCAGAATAGGTGTTTGCAGACCTTGAAAGCCAGGCTTGCTGCTATTTGGGCAGGGAATTCCTGGTCCTAAATTACCCAGAGCATAGTCTACAACAAGGCTTGGGCTCATGGTGTTGCATGTATTTTGGTCCCAAGGTCTCTTCACCCCATGGGGAGGAATATGGCTGGTAGAGGGCCAGAGCAATTTCCCCTGTACCTTGAAGCCCAGGATAGGGCCTTGTCTTGCCTGCATCTGGACGTAGGTTGTTTATTTGAAAGGCTTTACCTTGAAAAGAAAGCAAAATATAGGCTTCATTTTACAGATGGGGAACTTGACTTTTAGAGAAGTAATTTGTACATAGTTGCCTAGCTAGTTAAGTATGAAGGGATTTGAACCCAGACCTGGCTGGTTTCAATGCTTTTGCTTTTTCTCCAGCTCCCCATTGTCTTTCATAGCAATCACTGATACATATAGCACTTAACCTGCTGCTTGCTTCACAAGCATAAGAAATGGTCTTTCCCCAAGCATCTATTAGTTTTACTGAAGATACAAGAGATAAACACTAGAGTTGGTTTTTGTGGCCATTTCCATTCCTCCTGGCTCTCAAATTCTTGGGGAGAGAAGAAGTAGTTTTTGTTTACTTAGTGGGTATTAGTGGAGGGGAGGATGGTATACTCAGCTGCTACAGATAATTAAACACCTGGAATGTCTGGCCTTGGTAGAGGGTATTTCCAGTATCTTCTTCCTTTTATATTTGTGTTTTAACTACCTTAATTATTGAGGGCTATAAATAAAGTTTTTAATATTGTTTAATACATTTTATATTTGGGTCTTTAAAAAAGAGTAGCATACTGTTGTGAAAAGACTTCACTTTGGAGACAGATCTTATATTCAAATCAAGGCCCACTATGAGGGAACTTTGTGGGATGATGAAAATGTTGTATATCACTTTAAAAATTAATTTATTTTAATTGACAAGTAAAAATTGTTTACATTTATGGCATACATGATATTTTGATATAGTCATACATTTGAAGTGACTAAATCAAACTAACATATGCATATGATATGCATTACCTCACATATAATTTTTTTGTGGTGAGAACACTTCAAATCTACTCTTATCAGTTTTCAAATACACAATATATTGTTATTAACTTTAGTCACCATAATGTACAATCGATTTCTCAAAGTTACTCCTCTTAACTGAAAGTTTGTGTCCTTTGACCAGCATCTCCCCAAGCTCTCCAACCCTTAGCCTCTGGTAACCACCACTTTACTCTCTATTTCTATTAGTTAAATGTTGTATAGCTCGATAAAGGTTTGGTTACATGGGTGAATGCATTTATCAGAACTTACCCAAGTGTACGTGTGTGCATTTTACCATATAACTTTAACTTTAAAAATACAGAATATGAACAAAAAACAACTGAACTCAGAGATATTTAGGGGTGTAGTATACTGCTTTCTTCAACTTTGAAGTGAATCAAATTAAGATCAATTGATGGATGAATAGATGGATAAATATGTGAAGACACAAATATAGCAAAATGCTATATACAGAATCTGAGTGTAGGCTTTATGGGTATTCACTGAACAGTTTGTTAACTGTTCTTTTGAAATTTTTCTTAATGTTAAAAAAATTATAGTTTACTGAAATAACTGCTTTGTGGTCCAGACTTAGTTTCCTTTTCTGTAAATTGAAGTTAATAACACCTGATTCACACATTCACACATATATTCTGAGGATTAAAAGACACAGCTTTATATTTTTAAGGCCTCTCAAGAAATGGATCATTGCCAGCTTACTAGAATAATATGTTTAGCTTAGTAGAAAGAAAAACTAGAAACCATTTGTGGAATTTAATATTACTTTATTACTTTAGCCTTGTAGATACAATGTTTTTTTAAACAAAAGTTTATTAGCAACTCTTAAAATTGAACTTGCAGTTAAAGTTACTTTAATAAGACAGTAGCAGTTCTTCAGTCTTCACCCCGTAGCCTTAAGTATAATCTGTGGGAAAATTTTAAATTCTGCATCTGAGTGTGTAAAGGTGAAAGTAAAATGTTTTCTTTGTAAAGTGGTCAAACAATAAAAATACTATATACGGCAATAAGCAAAGGTGTTTCTACAACTTCCCAGGTATTCGGTGATTAGGGCTGTTTACAGATATTGGCATTCTCTCTCCTTGGCACATGATAGGATTTTATTAATACTTCTTTGCCCACTTGAAGTTAAGTGTGGCTATGAGACTTACTTTGGGAAGAACCTTTAAAGAGCTAACAAGGGGAAGTAACAGTGTTCGCTCTTACTCTGTCCATCTGGGCCACTGAATAACTGTGACAAGCATAGTCTTCATAGTGACCCATACGTGTAGTATGAGCCATACATGTAGTTTTAAGCCATTAAGATTTGGAGGTTGAGTTGTTACTATCAGGTAAGCTAGTCTATGCTGACTAATATACAATGTATAACCCCTTTTAGCAAATTTTTATAGGCCTTTTGGAGCAGAGTATTTTTTTCTTAATTAAAAACTTTCAAAAGATTCAGTATAAATATAAAATCAGTATCAAAATAGAATGAAAGAAAAAAACTGAGTACTAGAAGTGATGTTTTTTCCATTAGAGTTTTGTCATTTGCTTAATTAACTTCTTTTGTTACTTTTTTTAAAAACAGAATCTTAATAGTTTATTGTCCTGTTATACCTTTCCTGGAGTTTTACAGACCTTAATCTCTTTTATCTGGTACAGTTAGAAGCAGTTTTCTCTGTGGTAGTAGTCCATCCAAAACAGCCTCTGAATAGGCTTCCTCAGGTTCAAGTAGTCATCTTCTCTGAAATGTCTGTTAAACTAGACTTGATGTAAAACTGCTATAGCTGATTTTGATTAACAGACTTTCTACAAGTGAATGTATTCAGTCTTAAGAGAAACTGCTACCGCCTTCTTCCTTTTTTTTTGTAAACAAAGATCTAAAATGCTTTAGAATAGATTTATATTTTAATAAAATGATGAATTTAATGCTTTTTGTATATGACTTGTAAAATAAAAAAGTCACTTACCCAAACAGAATTTCCACTTCAGATACCCTCTTCCTCAAGGTCAGCATCCTATCATGTCTTATAAAAGCTCTGTTCTTCTCAGTTCTTGCAGGGATGCTTGGTGATATATTTATATTATAGACCTTCATAATTATCTCAGGATATTTTTAATTCAGCTAAATTAAAAGAAATAAATATTTTAGGTTATATATTTTTAGATTTTATCCAATTTTATTTTTAAAATAATACTTTTTAATGGTAAAATAATCCATGTAATATAGGACATTAATAATAACTTTTTTCATCTTCTCCAACTAAAACTTTTTTCATTAAATACTAGCTCTCCATTCCCCTCTCCCTATAGCCTCTAGTAACCACCATTCTACTTTTCTGTCTATGAATTTAACTACCCTAAGAACCTCATATAAGAAGAATCATGTAATACCTGTCCTTTTGCGCTTGGCTCGTTGCACTTAGTATAATGTTTTCAAAGTCCATCTATAGCATAGCATATGTCAAAATTTCCTTCCTTTTTAAGGCTGAATAATATTCCATTATATGTACATACCACATTTTCTTTATCCATTCATCTGTGGATGGACATTTGGGTTGCTTCTACCTTTTGGCGATGTGAATAATGCTGCTATCAACATTCATGTACAGATACCTTTCCAGGTCTCTGCTTTCGATTCTTTTGGGCATATAGAAGTAGAATTACGTAGGGTAATGCTATGTTTAAATTTTTGAGGAACTGCCATACTGTTTTCCACAATGGCTGTACCAATTCATATTCCTAGCAGCAGTGCATAAGGTTTCCATTTTTCCTACATCTTTGCCAATAGTGGTTGTTTTGTTTTGTTTTTTAGTCACCCTGATGGGTGTGAAGTAGTATCTTATTGGGGTTTTGATTTTTGTTTCCTAAATGATTAGTGATGTTGTAGTGATGTTGAACATCTCTTTGTGTGCTTTTTGGCCATCTGTATATCTTCTTCGGAGAAATGTCTATTGAAGTCCTTTGTGTTTTTTTGTTTGTTTGTTTGGTTGGTTTTTTGATATTGTTGAGTTTTAGGAGTTCTTTGTGTATTCTGGATACTAATCTCTTACCAGATACATGGTTTACAACCATTTTCTCCCATTCCATGAGTTGCCTTTTCACTCTTTTGATAGTGTATTAGATTTTAATTTTGATAAGTTCAGTTTATTTTTCTATTTGTTGCCTATGCTTTTGGTGACATATTCAAGAAGCTGTTACTGCATCAGAAGCTTTCCCCCTATTTTTGTCTAGAATTTTAGCTTTTAAGTTTAGGTTTTTCATCCATTTGAGTTAATTTTTATATATGGTATAAGGCAAGGGTCTAACTTCATTCTTTTGGATGTAAATATCCAGTTCTCCCAGCACCATTTGTTGAAAAGGCTGTCCTTTCCCCATTAAATAGCCTTGACACCCTTGTCTAACATCCAGTTGACCATTGACCATATATATGTTTATTTCTGGGCTCTTTATTCCATCGGTCTGTACTTTATGGCTTTTTATGTTATTTCATAATTGGGAAGTATTTTCTCCATTCAAAGTTAAAAATTGTTTTAAACCATATTTTCTTCTAGTACCTTTATGTTTCATTTTTTTATATTTATACTTTTGATATTTCTGGGGTATATTTTGATGGAGGGAATGAGGCAGGATCCAACTTTATTTATTTCTGGTGACTAACCAGTTGACGAATAGTTTATCTTTTCCCTACTGATTTGAGATGTCATCCTTGTGATATAAGAAGTCCCTATTCTTATTTGGATCTCAGTGCTGTATACCATTAGTGTCTTTTTGCACTTGTCTAACACCAGATGATTTTAATTTGTATTGCTTGGTAATTCATTCTAACAGCTTGTGTGGCTAGTCTTAAATATTTATTTTTCTTGGTTAATTTTAGAATCATTTTTTCAAATTCTTAGAATGTTTTATATTGCAGTTAAATATTAATTCATGTGAAATTATCAACTTTACCATATTGAATCTTATCCAAGAAAGGGTATTTATTCATTTGTTATTTTTGTCCTTCAGAACATTTTAAAACTTTCTTCTTATAGGATCAACACATTTCTTGTTAAACTTATATATGAGTATTTTGTCTTTTTTGGTTGCTGTTGTGATTAAAATTTTTAATTATTTTCTAATTTGTTTATATGACATTTTCAATTTGAATTTTCTTGCTTCTAGTACTTTTTCAGGTAATTCTCTGGTTTTTCAGGTATACGTGTTCATACAAATAGTAATTTCTACCTCCTTTCCATCATTTATCCTTTGTTATGTGCCCCCTCTTGGAATTGCTGTTGTTAACATACCCAGGATCTTGTAAACTAATGATTATGGTAGCAAATGCCTTCTCCTTTTTCTTCACTCTAACGGTAATGCATCTGTCTAGTTTACTCACTGGACATGATATACTGACTTTTGCTATGAGGCATGGGTGCTTTTTTTACATTAAGCACATGTTTATTTTACTAATGGTGTTTCTTGTTTTAGTCAGGAATAATTCTTTATGAATAGCATTGGGAAATGCTATTTCATAAGTGAATATATTATTTTGTCTCAACTTAGAATATAGTGAATTTCTTTAATAGATTAACTAACATTTAGTCCATGATTAAATTTCTGGCTATTGATTCACGGAGGTTTTTATATACATACATATATATATATATATATACAGTGGCAAATGAATTGTTAATATTTATGATATTTGTTTAGTATTCAGAAATGAGGTTTGAACTTTTTCATGATGTAATCCTTAGGTTAGTGTCATACTTGCTTCATAAAAAGGTTTTGCAAGATTTCCTTCCTCTGTGTTCTTAGCGTGGTATAGGTATCATCTGAATTATCTGTCCCTTGGGTCTGAAAGAATTTGACCTATGAAACTTACTAGCCTAGAATGTTTTTGTATTGCAGCTCTTTAGAAAATCTTCTCAATTTCTTCCATGGCTTTTGGTCCCTCGGTTGGTATGAGAGAAATTTCAAAACTTGTATTCTTTGTGGGGTGAGAGATGAAATGGTTAGATCTTAAATGAAATTCTGCATACTTATGCTGCCCTTTCTCCAGGTGATGTTTTTCTTTGATATTTTATTGTTTGAACACATTGACAGCCACACTAGAAAAAAAAATTTTTTTCCTTGGTGCCACAGTGTTTTATTGTGAAAATAGAATAAAAACTTCGAAAACAAAACAACCCTTCCTAATTTAATGAAAAATTTGTTATTTTTTATTGTTTTCTGTGCATGAGTTATATGCAACTTGAAAAATAGTTCTTGCGTTTCCCAAGGTAGAGACATGTGAAGTTACATATGCTTCATGAGGCTCCGGGCTCAAAACTTAGTATGGGTTAAATACAACTCACATAGCAGTTAATGTGTTAAAGTAATTTTCAAAATTTAAATTATGAAATGTTGGATATGCCAAAAGTACATAAAATAGCATTTCAGTATATTTTTATTAATCTCATTATGCTTCAGCGTAGAGAGTTTTATGATCCTGCCTCTATGCCAGCACCTTTCCCTAGAAATTATTTATTTTTATTGTAATAAACGTTTCTGGAACAAGTACTTAGCATTTGGCTTTAGCCAACCTTCGATAACATCAACTAACTCTGTACTAAAACATACATATTCTTTCCTATTGAAACTATATTTAAAATACCTAGCCTTTTCCTCCATTCCTGAAAGGAACTTGGTTGGGAAGGAATTGATGATTGACCTCAAATAATAATAGATAGAAAAAAGAACTTTCAGTTTTACCAGATTGATCAGAAACTCATTTCATAACCAAAAGTCACACTTGATATAGCTCTTTGGGTTTCCTGTGCACTTGTTGAAGAGTTTGCTGTTGAAATTTGTTTAAGAAGCAGCAGTTGCTGAAACATTTTGAGAGGTGGGGGACTTCTCCATGAAATGGAAGCAAGTCTGAAGATTTGACTATTTTGGCCTCTCAGGCACTTCAGGGACCTAATTGTTATTTTTACGGAGCCAATCCCTAACTTGCTATTGAGTAATTGCATACAGATTCATTGCTTAACAAGATCACCTTTACTTTTTCTTTCAGCTATTATCTAATTATGAGACAGAGGATTATAGAATCCTAGAGTTGAACAGTCCACACCAAAATAGTCATGTTTCTGGTTTAGGGAGTAATATTTTTGGTCGCTAAAGGGATATACTCAGCTGTATTGATGAAAACTTTTAATGCATAACTAAAATGTTTAATATTTATCAGTTTCAAATAAATTACCAGAGAGTCAAAATTCTACTTATTAGCTTTTAATAGGTAATGTGTTAATTTGGTTTAGAAGTAAAAAGTATATAGGGAAAGACCTTCCCCATACTCTTGTTACCCAGATACTCAGTTTTCTTCTCTTTACAAGAAACATTTAACTGGTAACAAAACTAACCTGTTTTCATTGCTTCCCCATACCTTTGCCCCCAGGCTAACTCAAGGTAAAATTGTGAAATAGGTTGTATTTATTTGGAATAACCTTCTTACTCTGGTTCCTTGACCTTTGTTATCTGATACATTGGTTCTCAATCTTAACCTGTCAATTTTCTGTCAAAAATCCTGTGATAATATTAAACAACATTTACAGAGAAAGATATTTGTATGTTAGGGACATTACACTTTAAGACTAAATATTACAGAATTAAGAGCAATAGTTTAGAATTAGGTCATATAATAGTTTAAGGTACAGAATGAGAAAGCAGTATGCCTGTCAGGGTATTAGTAACTATTTTGTATAAATGAATGATTAACATAGAAGAGATCATGCTGTTAGGAAACAGTATAAACAAAGTGAAAAGTTTTTTGTGCTGTGAAAATTTTTGCAGTTTTTTTGGGATAACTCCTATTATTATTGCCTGTTGCAGTGAGGATTACATAAAATAATCCATGTTAAGCTTCTAGCACAGTATCTAAAACATAATAGACACTGATAAATGTTAGCTGCCTCTTTATTAGAATTTATAATATTTTACTGTCAGTGGGTTTAAATATAATAATATTGAATTAAGTGGACAGAAAAAGTTATTACTAGTATGAACAATTGATTATGCAATTGTGAACGTTAAGTCTGGACTCATAGGAAATGGCATAAAAATGATACAAATAACCCCAGAGCGTAAGAGGGCTCTGAAATTCAATAAACAATTCTTGGTACGTCAGGATTCATTCAGTCAGAAGTAGCTATTGTGTGTCTGCTGTGCAGTCTTACAAATAAGAAATGGTACTTCACATTTACAGATTCAAGTGCAGCAGAGCCTGTTTATATTCTTATGAAAACTACTCCTTTCCACATTACTTAGGTATCCCATTGGTGATACTCATGCCATCATCCGAGCACTACCAATTTTTATAACTTCAGTGGGTGTTTTTTAGAATGATATGAAAATACTTTGGGCAGTATCTAGTAGTTAGCTATGTTGCTGATTTTCTCTCAGATATGAGAGATTTTAAAAACTAGCAAGAAAAATGAGTAGATATATGGTCCACTTGACACCTTGAATGCAGAATCTATATTTTATTTAAACTTTTTTAGCCTAACACTTGTTTTCAAAAACGACAACGTGTTGCTGAGCCTTATCTAAGAGTTTCAGATCTAGTAAGTCTGAGGTTGAGCATGAGAATTTGCATTTCTAACATGTTCCCAGGTGAGAATGATGCTGCTATCTGGGATACACTTTGAAACTGGTGTAACATAATGAGCATATAACTTCATATATAGTTGGAGCTTGATAAAATTTTTTTTTTTTTGAGACAGAGTCTCACTCTGTTGCCCCGGCTAGAGTGCTGTGGCGTCAGCCTAGCTCACAGCAACCTCCAACTCCTGAGCTCAAGTAATCCTTCATGCCTCAGCCTCCCGAGTAGCTGGGACTACAGGCATGCACCACCATGCCTGGCTAATTTTTTCTATATATTTTTAGTTGTCCAGATAATTTCTTTCTATTTTTAGTAGAGACGGAGTCTCACTCTTGCTCAAGCTGGTTTCGAACTCCTGACCTTGAGCGATCCACCCACCTCGGCCTCCCGGAGTGCTAGGATTACAGGCGTGAGCCACCGCGCCCGGCCGATAAAAAAAAATTGAGCATATAACTGCTGCTATCACTAAATTCTTAAAGCTTTTTAAAAACCCCCCAAATTTACATAAAGTATCTGGTTACCACCATTCTCAGAAAAAGGATAGATATATTAGAATCATAATCTTTTGTGCTCCTTTGTAATGCTTCATCAGTGCAGACTTTTCATAATTTTTTAAATAACAACGTTTTAGAAAAAGTTAAAAGATTTTTATTTGTCAAAGGAAAACCAAATCTCTAAAGGTATTTGTAAATAATGAAGGGTGGTTTGTCATTACCTGTTTTAAAATGTTTTTATGATTAAGATCAGTCTGTGGTCATAATTCTTCATTTAAGTATCATTGATTTTTAGCTAGTTCCATCTAATTTCTTGCTAGGTTTATCATTGCCATAACTACTATTAAATAATTAGTAGTCAATACTAATGTTTCCATAATCTATTGTAAACTACAGTAAATTTTGAGGGCAAGTATGAACTATATAAAAATAGATTTCTAAAGTTTTAACATATTAACCTCCATGTCAGTTGTATTTAACTCATGCTAGTTTTGAGCCCAGGGCCTCACATTCTCTTTACCTTGGGAGCCGTGTGAACTATTTTTTAAGTTGCATATAACTCACACACAGAAAACAATAAAAAATAACAAATGTTTCATTAAATTAGAAAGGATCATTTTGTTTTTGAAGTTTTTATTCTATTTTCATAGTAAAGCACTATGGCCCCAAGGAAAAAATTTTTTTACCTACTGTGGCAATGTCTTAAGTAAGACTAAAGAATTTTATGACATGATTAATTTTTTTGTTTTGGGGTCTTTTTGGAAATGCTTTTAGACTTTCCATGTTGAAAAAGAACATTTTTCTTGCTAGGAGTGAGTTTGAAATGTTTTGAAATTAATAAAGCTGAAATGCATATTTGCCGTTGCTGTTTGTGAATAAAAGATGAAGATATAAATAACAAAAGCACCCAGTATTTTAAGCTTCTTTGTTGACCTAGTCAAAAATAATTTTACTAAGGTGTTTTCCTTTTGGAGTCTGTTTAGTCCTGTGCAGTGAGATTGTTCTCTCTGTATTTTACTCAGAGAGGAAGTGGTCCTCATACAATTTAGAGCTGGGAGGATGGACCTTAGAGGTTGAAGAGAAAGTTTCATGGTCTGAATTTTGAAGAATTCTGGGGAGTGAGAATAAAAAAAGATCTTTTCTACCTGTAGGTATCCTTTTGACATAGAGGCAATTTCTTAAAACCAACCAATGGTCAATAGTTTTTTAGATAGGATTTTTTGTCAATATTCTTATAAATAGGCTTTAGTTCTGCATTGCTCAGGTATACAAAAGGTTCATTTTTCTCTTCCCTGGTAGCATTAAGTGGAAGCAGCTAGAAAGGAAGAATCCTCTAAAGTGTGGTGGCTGAAAAGCAAGCTATTATATACAATACAAATTATTGAGGACTGTATTTCTTTCCAAGCTGTCTGTTGGAGTAGTGTTTTGCACAACTTTAATAATCCTACTTGTGAAATAAGTGTTCTGGGATCATATAAGAAAAAGTTAAGCTTTTTTTAAATGAGTATATTTGAGTTTTTGAAATGCTAACTGCATTGTATATTGGTAGAGGAGGCATAATACACAATTTTTCCCAAATTTATTTGACCATGGAACCTTTTTGTCATACATTCTTACTAACACACAGGGGCAATGTTCTAAGTAGCACTGTTTTTAAAATTCTATTGTAGATTAGTGGACAGAATAACAGGGCAATTAGAAGAGGCTGCTTGCTGATATGAAAGGGAAGAATTTTAGCTACTTTGTGTTACTTTCCTAATTCAAATGGTAAAACATTTCTCAAATACAAATTTGATTTCGACAAATTGAATTCAAATTAGTTCACTTTCTGTGATTTCTTAAGTATCAGCTTTAAATAGATTTGAAAAACAAAGTAGACATCTTTTGGTTTTGCTTTGGCTAAAATAACCTGTTAAAAATTAATGATCAAATGTGTAGAACATTGCTCTCTAATAGAACTTTCTGCAGTGATAGAAATGTTCCATGTCTCGTTGCCCCATATGGCAGCCGGTAGCCAGTAACCACATGTGGTTATTGACCATTTAAAGTGTGCTAGTGCAACTAAAGAACTGCATTTTTAGTTTTTTTAAAAATGTCATTAATTTAAATCTAAATAGCCACATGTGGCTGGTAGTCATTGTATTAGACAATGCAGTCTATAGAATATATTTGTAGACCAGAACATTTTTCGTACTATTTATTTTAAATTGATGTGATTAAAATTAAATTACTCTTTTGGGAATATTTTTGGAAGGTTGAGACTATGATGAATATACTTGAATAATTTATATGCATGGAACTCTATAAGTGCATTATTAAGAGAACTCTTCCAGTGGTTTTTCACTTTTAAAACCTATAGTCATGTGTCACTTAATGATGGGGATACATTCCCTGAGATATGCATTGTTAGGCAATTTCATCGTTGTGGGAACATCATAGAGTATATTTACACAAACCTGGTATAACCTACTATACACTGAGGCTATATGGTGTATAGTCTGTTGCTCCTAAGCTACAAACCTAAACAGGATGTTACTGTACTGAATACTGTAGGCAGTTGTAACACAATGGTACGTATTTGTATATCTAAACATATTGAAACATAGAAAAGGTACAGTGAAAATACAGCATTTTCACTGAAAATACAGAAAAAGGTTAAAAATAGTCCACCTGTATGGGGCACTTACCATGAACGGAGCTTGTAGGACTGGAAATTGCTCTAGGTGAGTCAGTGAGTGAGTGGTGAGTGAATGTGAAGGCCTAGGACATTACTGTACATTTTACAAACACTGTACACTCAGGCTACACTAAATTTATAAAAAATATTTTCTTCAATAATAAACTAACCATGGCTTACTATAACTTTTTAAATTTATAAACTTCAAAATTTTTTTAACTTTTGACTCTTTTGTAATAACATTTAGCTTAAAATGCACATTGTACAGCTATACAAAAATATTTTCTTTATATTCTTATTCTATAAGCTTTTTTAAATTTAAATTTTTAAAATTTTTTTACTTTTAAAACTTTTTTGTTTACTAAGACACATACACTCATATTGGCCTAGGCCTTCACAGGGTCAAAGTCAGGACATTACTAGGCAATAGGAATTTTTCAGCTTTATTATAATCTTTGGGACTCCTGTCATAGATGTGATCCGTTGCTGACCAGAATATCGTCACGTGTTATGTGACTGTGTACATACTACTAGCTTGATTTCATGAGCATAAGTATTCTTTTGTAGTTAATTCTTTTTTTGTATGTATAACCAGCATTACACTTTGAAATAATTGAATAGGTTTTCACATTCATTTTTAAGAAAAGAAATGATAATATGAAGAAAGAAGGTAATCTGTGAGATGAGAGACCTCAGATTTAGTTCCATTTGCCATTGGCATGCTTGACAATGGTGAAGCAGTTGCAAAATTTTTGTGGCTATTAATTTATCTGTTAGTTAGAAATATATGTCAATATCCTTTGAAAAAGAGCTGTACAAAATGAAAATAATGTCATAAATGTTATTTTTAAAGTAATTATGAAACATGCCAAAAATTTGACTCATTTTCTGTGAATATATTTTTGCATTTTAATGATTATAATTATTAATCGTTTGATTTTTGTTAAGGGTAGATAGATCCTTCTCACTTGCAGTTAAACTAAAATAAACTGTCATAATTGAACAATTTAGAATAAGTTGATTATTAAAGATATGATTACTGGGGGTGGCTAAATGATTTTCATAGTAGTGTGTGTTATCTAGGACTGAACATAGGAAATTTTAACAACTAACGGTTTTTCACAATCAGCTTATTTAATATATTGATACCTCTTATCCTTCACTTGCCAATTGAATAAAATATTTTACTCTCTCAATCGACTAAACAGCTTAACTGTAGTAGTGACATGTTTAAGCAGTTTATTTCTATATTTATTCAACTAGCATTCAGTTGTCATTGGTTTTATTTTTGAGTATTGTTGCTTTTAAGAGATGGTAATTATTTTAGAAGTTTTCCACAGCATTTTGAACTGTATGAAGTAGAGCTGATGATTTCGTCATAACAGCTTATATATTATATATAGTCACAAGTATGACCTTAACATAAATGAAAGAATTTCTAAATCTATATATACTTATTGTGATAATTATTACCGTTTGTCTTTAAATAGTGGTTTTTAACCTGCTCTAATTTACATTACACGAGAATCTTCTCATACATGTTAAGAATGGTATTTTAATATTGTTTGATTTTTAATACAACTACTAAATGGTCTTACCACTTTATGGCAATATTTGGGATTTAGTGGTTTGTGTTACATTTGGGAGTATTGTCTGTTGCTTAAATAACAAAAAATTGTGTTTTTGGTAAGAATGTGTTTTCTGACATGTAATTCAGGTTTTTTAAAAGATGCATTGTTTCAGTTTATATTCAGTATATTTAGGTTATAGTTATTTCTAATATGTTTCAATGTTATATTTTTATATAAAGATGCCTATTTTTCAAAAAAAGATATTATTGTGAATGCTCTTCCTCCTCAAGTACAGGAAGAATAGTACAATCAGTCCTCCATCTAGCTAGGTATTTGATATGTAGGTCATTTATAATGCCACTGTATCTGAACCAGTTCTGTTCATCTTCTGTCCATTGAATTTACTAGAAATACCATTTCATATTTAGTTTGACTACTCTTTAAAAACAATACCACTATGCAAATCTTCACAAATTTCTTTGAATTTGATAACTTTAAATTATTAGTGTTGTTATGTGAAGATATCAAATGTTTTAAAGCAAGATGACTCAGAGACATCTTAGATTGATTATGTCTAATTCAAACATTTCACGGGGTCTTAAAAATCTTAGTGTTTAAAGGATTTTAGTATAGTTCCCTAACTGGTATGTGCTAAGAATTTGAAATATGTTTTAGTTGCTTGAGATTAGAGAGTAGAGACAAAATTCCTTATTTTTTGTATTCCCTTTTTTTTCTTTTATTAAGACACCTAGCTGCTGGGCAGAAGAGGGAGCAGAAAAGAAGTCACATCAGCGTTCTGCATCATGGGGGAGTGCTGATCAACTAAAAGAGGTAAGTCATTTCTGTTTTCAGTCTATAACCTGGTTGGCCCTACAGATTACCTTACTATTCTCTGAGTATAACGGTACTTTTTAAATTTGCCTTACTCTTACCCCTTTCATAGTTTAAGGGTAGTGTTCTACATTTTGGTTAAGAAGTCTGATTTTACATTATTTGTGTCCTTATGTCTTACAAATATTTATTGTGCACCCAATCAACATTAGCCTTTCTAGAATGGTATCTGATTTTATGTAATAATCTCTATATTTTGTTCATTTTAGTTATCTTTTATTCCCCCTTCAGCTTGTTTGTTTTTATTAATAATTTATAGCAATCAGAGCTAAACAGCATAGCTTCGTATAATACAATGGTAGGATAGTGTTTTTTGTTTCTAATAGCTTTTTTTTTATATATCTAGCATATTGTTGCTCTTCGGGACCTGGTAGTACAGTAGACCCCATGTCTTTTAGAAATAGTTTCCATGATCCATTACCTTACTTATTATGAATAACTTGAAGTATTGTATATTTTATGTATATTTTGGATTATTTTTACTGATAGTTTTATCTTTTATCTATCTAAATTCTAATCTGTTTGTTTTTACAAAATTACTGAAACTTAAAAGTTGAAAGGTCATTTAGTCCACCTCCTATATAAATGCACTTTAAAAGGTGGTCATCTAATCTGTTACAATTATCCTTAATGAGGGGAACTCATTACAAGAGAATAAGTTCAATGGCTTTAGCTTAAGTTGTTAAATATATTCTTTTATATATTGAACTCAGAATTATATCACTTAGTTCTGACTCTTCCTTCTGGATCAATATCGAGTAAATCTACTTTAAGTATTTGAAAGGCTAAGAGTAAGTCACGTTCTTCTCCAGGGTAACATCAATATTTCTCTCAAAATTTTTTCATATACCATAGTTTCATATACCAGACATCTTAGTATCATTTTCATATAGTATGGGTTGTCAGTATACCTCATATGTGGTGGTGTCTGGACTAAATAAATGTAATTTATCTGGCATGATTTTGCCTATGACTATGTTACATTTTTAGCACCTTCTTTAGGGTAGGAATATAGAGAACTCCTCAACTCTTTCTGTCTACCCTATATATACACACGAAATCAGTTTTTCCCATCGGCAACAAAAAAGGAAGCTGAGCCTAATGTATCTAGTTTAAAATAGCTATATATCTGTGCACAGAGTATGAATAACAAAAAAGTAAATTTGCACTTTAATCTCAGAGTTAAATACAAACTCAGAGTTATTGCCAAGATTTAGTACAGTTGGACTATAACTGGACTACAGCAATACATGATATACACTATTAAAAAGAATTGACTGGCCAGGCATGGTGGCTCATGCCTGTAATCCTAACACTTTGGGAGATGGAGGCAGGAGGATCCCTTGAGACCAGGAGTGCAAGACCCTGTCTCTAGGAAAAAAAAAATAGCTGGGCATGGTGGCATGTACCTGTAGTCCTAGTTACTTGCAAAGATGAGGCAAAAGAATCATCTGAGCCTATGAGTTCGAGATTGCAGTCAGCTATGATCGTGCTACTGAATTCCAGCCTGGGCAACAGAGCAAAACCCTGTCTCTAAAAAAAAGAAACCCTCCCCAACCCCTGCAAAAAAGGAATGACTGACATGACTGAGTGAGATTTTATGGCTGTCTCCAAAAAGCAACCATAAAGCTGGATAAAACTGTCAAACAACTGTTTCAGTGCTCTGGAAATTAACCAAATGATTTGAGAAGCTTTATTCATGAAAACTAACGAACTTAGGATAAAAATAGCACAAGTTTGTGGTCTGATGCTACTCCTTTTCCCCTCTTTCTTGTCCCTAACTCTGTTGTGTGGTATTTCAATCAGATTGGGGCAGATCTTGAAAACCTGCAGGTTTGCTACCCTTGCTGGAGAGAAATCACTTGATGTGGATCATTATAGGTTAAAATTAGTGATCTTGTTGGCAAATGAACAGAGACAGCCAATGGCTGTACTAGTCTGAAGTTGTAGTCCAGTTTGGGGCAATCAACAGACTCCTGGACTAGTGGGATTTAATAGAGAGTTTTGAGAGGGAAGAGAGTCATGGGGGCTTGGTGAGTTTCTCACATTTCCCAGGTTGACTGGAGGTTGTGAACATGCACAGCAGAGAACAGAGTGGGCCCAAGCCACTCATGCATCCCTGGCCAGTGGAGCCTACAAATAGGAGATTCAAAAGCGCTACTGGAAATAAAACCTGGAGAAGACTTATAGAAGACCTGAACTTTGAATGCATCCCTCTGTCTATCAGTAGGGTATGGAAGCTTTACTGCCTTGAGATGTTTGAACAAAATGTCCGATCAGTCTTTGGCTGAACACTGGAGATCAACTTAAAAAGGTTTTAAAAAGCTAGGCTAAAAATAATGGAGTAGAAACATCAGTTGTCACACATTGTGGAGGAAATAAACTTTTAGGCTGTCAAGAAACAGCAAACAAATAAGATAAGAACAACCACTGGGGGAAAATTAGAATCTGGAGTTGCTACAGTATATTATCTAAAGTGTGAAGCATTCAAAAAATTTAGAGATAATGCTGAGAAACCAAAATATATGGCATATTCTCAGGGGAAAAAAGCTGTCAATAGAAGCTATATCTGGGTGTCTTTATGATGTTGTATTTAGCAGACAAAGACATCAAAGTAGCTATAATAGGTATTAAATATGTTCAAAGGACTAAAGGAAACCATATTTAAAGGATTAAAGGGAAGCAGGACTACAGGGACTCAGTGAATAAAGAATTTCCACAAAGAGGTAGTTATTCTAAAAAAGAAGCAAATAAAATTCTAAAGTTAGAAAAAGACAGTAACTAAAATTAAAAATTCATTAGATGGGCTTGATAACAGATTTGAGATGGCAGAAAAGTCAATGAATTTGAAGATAGGTCAATAGGATTTGTACATCCTGAAGAACAGAGAAAAAGAAGGTTGAAGAAAAGTCAAAAGAGCCTCAGGCGCCTGTGAAACAGTATGCATGTATTCCCAGGAAAGAAAAGACAGCAGAGAAAAAAAGAAGAAGAAATAATGGCAGAAAACTTTGCAATTTGGTGAAAAAAAATCTACATTTATAGAGTTCCACTAACCTCAACTAAGAAAATACGAAGAAAGCCACAGAAAGAAGAAAGTGATGCGTCACACACATAGCAGACTAATAATACTTTTAACAGCTAACTTTTTGTCAGGAACGTTGGGGACCATAAGGCATGATGTATCAAAGTGCTGAAAGAAATTAAAATTTCCACCAAATATTCTATATCCAGCAAAACTAGTCTTCCAAAATGAAGGTAAGAAAAGATATTCCCAGATAAAGATTGAGAGAATTTCTTGCTGTTAAGACTGTCTTATGAGAACTACTAGAGTAAATCTTCATTCGGGCTGAAAGGAAGTGACACCAGCTGTTAATGTGAATCTATGGGAAGAAATAATGAGTGCTAGGAGTAGTAAATGTGTCAGTAAATAAAAAAGAGTTTATAACACTGTTGGGTTTATAACATATATATGAGGTATATATGACAATAATAGCACAAAGGATGGATGAGGAAAAGGACTTGGAGTATAGCTTGTATTTTATTAGAATTTATTGGAATTCAATTTCTATTTTACTGAAATTATTATTTTGGTATAGGTTATTATAAGTTAAGATGTAATCCCTAGAGCAGTTGCTAAATTGATAAGAATATAATTCCAAAAATATAAAAAGTAAAAAATACCAGAGGAATTAAAGTGGTACACTGGAAAATATCACAAAAGAAAGCAGTGAAAGATGAACAGATGAACAAAAAAAGTGATGCAAATAGAGAAAATGAATAGCAAAATGGCAGATGTAAATCCAGCCATGTAAATAATTATATTAAATATAAATGGACTGAATATTTCTACTTAAGAAGCAGAGATTGGCAAACTGGATAAAAAAGCAACACTCAGTTATATGCTGTCTCTAAGAGACACACCTTAGATTTAAAGACACAAATAAGTTGAAAGTAAAAATGAAGTAAAAGATACAGTAACAATAAGAGCTGGAGTTAGGTATATTAATATCAGGCAAAACAGACTTTAAAACAAGAAGTATTACTGAAGACAAATAGGAACATTTTATACTAAAAAAAAGATCAAAGATCAGTACATAACAAAGACATACGTCATAAATGTGTCTGCATGTAACAGCAGTATCCCATTTATAGAGCACAGAGAAGATTTAGCATAATTCTGAAAGGCCCTAGTATTTTCAGAATGGCAAATGAGCACCAGCTTCCATTTAAAGTTATCAGCTGCATTAGTCCTTAAAAAGAATCACCCTGTCCTTTGAAGCTTTTTCTTTCTAGCTATAAAAGTCCTAGATGGGACCTTCTTCCAACAGAAGACTGTTTCATCTACATTGAAAGTCTGTTGTTTAGTCCAGCAATCTTCATCAATGATCTTAGCTTAGATCTTCAGAATCACTTGCTGCAGCTTCAGCATCAGCACTTGCTGCTTCACCTTGCACTTTTATGTTATAGAGATGGCTTCTTTCCTTAAAACTAATGAACCAACCTCTGCTAGCTTCAAACGTTTCTTCTGCAGCTTCCTTACCTCTCTTGGCCTTTTATAAAATTGAAGAGAGTTAGGGTCTTGCTCCAGATTAGGCTTTGGCTTAAGGGAATGTTACAGCTGGTTTGATCTTCTTTGTAGACCACTCAAACTTTCTCCTTATCAGCATTCAGGCTGTTTTGCTTTCTTATCATTCTTGTGTTCACCGAAGAAGCACTTTTAGTTTCCTTCAAGAACTTTCCCTCTGCATTCACAACTTCGCTGTTGAGCACAAGAAACCTAGATTTTGGCCTGTCTCAGCTTTTTACATGTCTTCCTCATTAAGCTTAATGATTTCTAGCTTTTGATATAAAGTGAGAGATGTGTGACTTTTCTTTCACTTGAACATTTAGAGCCATTGTAGGGTTATTAATTGGCCTATTTCAACATTGATGTGTCTCAGGGACTAGGAAGGCCCGCGGAGAGGAAGAGAGACAGGAGAATAGGTCGGTGGAGCAGTCAGAACACACACACTTACTGATTAAGTTCATTGTCTTATGTGAATGTGTTTTGTGACACTGTAAAACAATTACTGTAGTAACATCAAAGATCACTGATATAATAACCAACATAACAGATATAATAATACTAAAAGTTTGAAATATTGAGAGGATTACCAGATGTGACAAAGAGACACAAAGTGAGCAGGTGCTATTGGAAAAATGGTGCCAACTTACTTGCTTGACACAGGGATGCCACAACCTCCAATGTGTGAAAAACACAGCATCTGCAAAGTGTAATAAAGTGAGGCACAATAAAGCAAGTTGTGCCTGTAGTTGCAGCAAAATATTTGCTCTGTGATCTTTTACAGAAAAACTCTGCCAAATTTTGACTTACTAGAATGTTTCTGACATTCACTCATGTTGTAACATCTATCAGTATTCACTATATTGTTCCGTTTTATTGTTAAATAGAATGCCAATACACGAATACGCTACATTTTGCTTATCCATTAATAGATATTTGAATATTTTCTAGTTTTAGCTATTATTAATAAATAGTTGTCTACAAGTCTCAATGTAGATATGTATTTTCATCTTTCTTGTACAGATTCTTAAGAATGAAATTGCTGGGTTATATGCTTAGTTTCTATATACCCTTTTAAGAAACTGACAGAGTGTTTTCCAAAGTAGCTATACCATTATACATTCCCATCAGCATCTGAGGGCTCCAAATCCTCCAAATCCTTGCCAACACTTGATATTACATCTTTTAGATGATAATTATTGTAATGGGTATGTTAGTTATATATCATTGTAGTTTTAATTTACATTTTCTTAATGACTAATGATGTTGAGCACCTTTTCATGTGGTCACCTGCCATTTATACATCTTCTTTAGTGAAATACTTCTATTCAAGTGTCTTACCCATTTTTAAAATGGGTTATTTGCCTTCTTATTGATTGGTAAAAATTCTTTATTATTCCAGATATAAGCCCTTTATCAAATATGTGACTTGTTAATATTCCTTCCAATCTGTGGCCTGTCTTTTATTTAGCGGTGCTTTTTGAAGTGTAAATGTTAATTTTAATAAAGTTCAATTTATCATTTTTTTCTTTTATGGCTCTTACTCTTGGTGTTACAGCTAAGAATGCCTTGCCTAATTAAGATCTTCTAGAAGTTTTAGAATTTTAGAGCCTATATTAAGTGTTAGTACTCATTTTGAGTTGACTTTTCTCTATAGTGAAAGTTAGGATTTAAGAGTTTTTCTTTCATATACCTATCCAGTTATTCTATCCAATTGTTGGAAAGACTGTCTTTTTCAATTGAGATTTGATTTTATACACTTACAACCTAGTAAATTAGCCTGTTGCTATTTCTTGGATAATGGCAGAAGGCACAAGACTCCTGGTTTAGAGACAAAGGACTTTATGATTCACAGCATAGCAAGTATCAAGAGCATCAAGTTTATGTTAGTTTTCCTGGACCACAATTCCAGTGGGGGCGATGGGGAGGACCCAGATTGCTGCATAGTAGATCATATGGGAGAGGAACACAGAGCTTGGGGAATCCACTGCTTTTATAAAAAGCAGTGAGCAAGGGTGCTCTTTGTCTCAGAGGGAACGTAAGACTATTGTATTGTTTTGTTTGTTATTTTTTTCTTTTTTACTATTCTGATTTTGATAAAAATTGAACAAAATTGATTTACTATTTTTAAGTCCTTCAGTGGAAAGAAGGAAACATCACGTGTTGCTTCTTTATCTTACCAATAAGCCTTCTAATTAGTAGGATTTTTTTTCTTAGATAGAACCATCTGGAACAGTAGAGTGAAATGATTATGGATGTTTATTGTTTTTCTGATCAAAAGTGATTCATAATTATTATTGATATATGGTCTTACTTTTCAAAGTTCCCTTATAGCTTTACTAAGAGCGTACCTTCTGCCCTAACATTTTGTTAATTTTTGGCATTTTAAAATATGTTTTAAAAATTATGACAGGGAAAAATAATTACACTAATGTTTTCTCTAGGCCTACAAGATAACAGTCTGAATATTTTTGATTATCCCTTTAAAATAAAACGAATTATGTAATAAACCTTTCAAAAATGCGTATATTCTTTATCAAGTAAAATCTGTCTAAACTGAATTGTAAAGATGTTTTATCCTTTCATTATCTTTAAAAATTGGATCCAATAGGAACAATTTTTAGATCATACAAACTGCTTGTCAAAGAAAATAGAAATATATCAGGTAATTGCTTCATCAAATTTTTGTTCATCTTTATTTCAGTTTCACAGCTTGCATTATCTTCAACATCAAGAAAGGAAGTTACTTTGTGAAGTGGTTGAGATTATGAGCCAATATATAATGACTAGTAGTTTTTTGCAGTTGAACATTAACACAGTATTACTTACAGCCTTGTTGCTAGGTAGTAGAAAGGTTGCAAAATGAAGGCTAAAGCAGGGGTCCCCAACCTTTTTGCCACCCGGGACCAGTTTCACAGAAGACAATTTTTCCAGGGACTGGAGGTGGGGAGAGGATGGTTTCGGGATGATGCAAGCACATTACATTTATTGTGCACTTTATTTCTGTTGTTATTACATTGCAATATATAATGAAATAATTATACAACTCACCATAATGCAGAATCCGTGGGAGTCCTAAGCTTGTTTTCCTGCAACTAGACGGTCCCATGTGGGAGGAATGGGAGACAGTGACTGATCTGACAGGAGGCGGAGCTCAGCTAGTGATGCCAGTGGTGGGGAGCAGCTGTAAATACAGATGAAGCTTCACTTGCTAGCCCACCACTCACCTCCTGCCGTGTGGCTAGTTCCTCACAGGCCGCACACGGACTGGTACCAGTCTTTGGCCCAGGGGTTGGGGACTGCAGGGTTCAAGGACTGGATTTGCCATTTTTTAGCTGTCTCACATTGAAAAGGTAGTTTGTTTTTGAGTGTTTCCTCATCTGTAAAATGATGTAATAAATTAAAAGGATCAAATGAATTTGTAAACAAAGTGTTTGTAAATGTTAGTCTGGTATTGTTAAAATGCCTCTGTTGGCAAATATGCCTTATTGGTAGTGGCAGATATGTTTCCACATTAAAACTTATTTTATGAGTGTAACAATTCTCTCAAAGCTAGCTATATCTGTGGGGGTGAGTCTGTGCGTTGCCGGGGGAGGGATCTGTCTGTTCCTGGATCAGTGGGTTTATGTGAGTCTATGTGTCAGGGTTGATGTGTTTGCAGATGACCCCTGCCTTGTATATATATATTGTACTTGCACGTGTGTGTGCTCTGTGTGCACATTTGTGCATGCATGTACCTGTGTCAATTTTAATATCCTGAATGAAGAGCAGTTCATTTGAGTTTGCCTATTGGCACTTTAAAGAAAAACAGGAAAACATCACTGATTATTTTTATTTATGGAAAGTCAAAAAAAGTTTTAAGTTTTTATTTTTAGAGGCTTGACATTTTTGTCAAAGGATATAATATGTAAAATTTGCTTTTAACTAGGCTGTACTTTCCTTTTGAGACATTTGATCTTTGTAAGCATTAAAGTTTTTCATATATTCCCTGTTTCATATAAAAGAGAGTAACAACTTGAAATTCATGACTTCTCAAACTATACTTTCAGAAAAATTATTTGAATTAATATCTTTAATAGTTGTTTGGGGGAAGGGGTTATCTTAGTGCAGCTCTTGTCAAGTTTTTCATTCCCATTTGTATTTATTTTTTGTAAGCTTTATCTCCTTGTGAGTTATTAACTTGATTCTTCAGGTAGTATAGAATGGTGGTTAAGAGACCAGACTCTGGAATTCTATTTCCTGAGTTCAAACACTTACGTCACCACTTAACTGTGCTACTTTTTTGCAAGCTTTTTAACGTTTCCACCTGTTTCCTCACCTCTAATATGGGGATAATAAAAGTACCTATCTCACATGCTTTTATTGAAAAATAAATGAGTTAATTCACATAAAGGCAAGTGGCAGAGTGCCTTCTACATTACTAGTACTCGATAAATAGTTATTACTTAGGCAAGTTTTAATGAAGCTTTTCTAGTGATGATAGACACAGTCATCAAACAAACTGGCCTACAAGGTACTCTTTGGATAATCACTAGAAAGAATGTTACTAGTCAGAATGTGCATCATCAGAGCATTTTCAGCATGTTGAATTATAATTTGTTTAAAATTGGGTTGCCTATATTTGGCAAAGGATAAATTTCTTATCTCTTTATGCAAAGAGAGTGTGTTCCAGCATCTCAGTTAATTGTTAGAAATGTCATTGACAAAAATAGATATCATATTTGCAGACGTATTTTATTTTCCAGTACCTTATTGCTCTTTTTCCTGTAAGGTAGAAGCATAGTTCCCCAGCCTTCTTGATTTATAAGCAGGATTCCTTCTTCTCTCAGCACTGTTTCCCACTAAGTACCTTAGAACCTAAATACAGCCTTGGGCATGTCATTTTTTCCTTTCCAGGTAACTGAATTAAGAATTTTTCCCTCATTTGAGCCAGGTCGTTGCTGTCTACTCTTCAGCTATTACCTGAAGAGTAGACCAAGTGACCTTCAGTTACTGACCAAGTATTGAGGATATAAGCACTTTGCCAGAAAAAAAAAAATCTTCTATTAATATAATCAAGCCTACTGTGTTAAAATAAAAGAATACCCATCTACCTCCAGCAATGTATGGAGAATTCCAGTTGTTTCATGTCTTTGTCAGTATTTGGTGTTATCATCTTTTAAGTTTAGTCATTATGATGGTTGTTAATTTACGTTTCCCTGATGAGAATGATGTTGAGCACATTTTCTTATGCATATTGGCCGTCGGGGTATTCTCTTTGGCTAGTACCTGTTCAAGTGTTTTGCCCACTCTTTAAACACTCTTTTTTTGTTGCTTTGGAGGTGTTCTTTACACATTCTGGATGAGTCCTTTGTTGGATGTATTTGTTGTGAATTATCCCAATCCCCAGTGTACGATCTGCCTTTTTTAATCACTTACTTTGTCTCTGCTTCATTTATTTATTTACTTGTTTGTTTTCTCTGCATTATTTTTAAAAGATGAAAAAGTCATAGCTATTATTTTTGGTTCCTATTAAATAGGATTTTAGCTTGTAGTCAACATGTTCTGGATGTGTATTACCCTTTATATCACCTTTATGTGCATTAGATAAAAAGCAGTCCTATTGAGTGGATGTAGCCCCACTAGCATAAGATTTTTTGAAGTGACAGTGCCTTTTAGTGAAGAAAAAGGCTTCTTCCAAGTAGCCTCAGTATTCTGGCAAGGCATGCAGCTTGCTGAGTGGAGCTTGGTCTGGCCTTGATTGCAGTCCTTACTTAGCCCCTCAGTCTGGTGTCATAGTATTTGGTCAGTACTCAAACAGTACAACCAAAATGGCAGCCTAGAGCAGGTTATCTTTAAATATTCAAGGTTTCTAACTATTGAATACAAATTACTTTATATTCTAGTTATATATTGAATTTTCTAGTTATACATTGAATTTTCTCTTTTCAAAATGTTGTTTTTGTTAAGTTGAGAGAACTGACCTCCAAAATTAATTCCCCAGTTTTGAGTGGGTTATAGCTTAAACATTTGGTGATAAATTAGATGTTCACATTCAGGATATATTTTTCCCACTGAAACATTGTTCTGTGGAATCTTGGTTCTCAGCCAACCTGTAATAGTGGAATAGAGACCCTAACCACTGTGTGTAGTAGGTTTTCTATAGCAAATATTATTCAGAGATCTGTCTTAGGATAGCAGTGGCAAACTTCCCACATTATCCTAACATCAGAAATAAGAATTACTGCATTTCCCAAATGCTTGTAATGGTTTTGCTTGTATATTGATTCACAGTGGTATCTGTGGATAAGAAACATTAGTGAGGATACCAGGTCACTTGCTAGTGATAACCTATAAAATTTTTCCTAGTTTTAGGCTAATTCTCTTTTTTTTCTTCTCTTCCAAAAGCCCAAGAATCCTGCCTCCTTTCTTATTGCCACCACTTAGTCCTTTTAAATTAATAACCATTTAATTGTACACTTAAAATGGAGTAAAGACATGATATGTAAATTACATTTCAATAAAGAAAAAAAAAAGATTTTTCATTTCCTTGGCCTACTATGGAATAGAATTCATTCTATGAAATATTTCCCTCCCCTTCAATCCCTGAGGCAAGTGCTCAACCAGTCTTTTGAGGCTAAGAGTTGGTTTTTATTTTGTTTTTAGATATTAACAATAGTGGGGGAAACAAACAAAATAAACATAGCAAATAAGCAAGGATACTACCAAGTTGCCAAAAAAAGTGTTCCTGATTCTCAGATTTTTTTTTTTTTTTTTTTTTTTTTTTTTTTGAGACAGAGTCTCACTCTGTTGCCCAGGCTAGAGTGCCATGGCGTCAGCCTAGCTCACAGCAACCTCCAACTCCTGGGCTCAGGCGATCCTCCTACCTCAGCCTCCCGAATAGCTGGGACTATAGGCATGCGCCACCATGCCCCGCTAATTTTTTCTATATATTTTTTAGTTGGCCAATTAATTTCTTTCTATTTTTAGTAGAGACGGGGTCTCACTCTTGCTCAGGCTGGTTTCGAACTCCTGACCTTGAGCGATCCGCCTGCCTTGGCCTCCCAAAGTGCTAGGATTACAGGCGTGAGCCACCGTGCCTGGCCCTGATTCTCAGATTTTAAATGGGGCCAGTTCCTGATTTTTCTTCATCTGATTTCATAAATGTTTTGGTCTTTCCTTTATGATTATTTATGCTATATTGTCTGTATAATTATTATTTCTTCTTTTGTCACTTATTCCCTAATTTTTTTAAACCTTGGAGCTAGTATACTTGGGACCCACTTCAAGTTCAAAGAAAATTCCTCACATACTTAATAAGTAGAATTTGTAATATTCTAAGTATGTATATTTAGGAGGATGGGCTTTCCTTTTACCCTAATACCTACTGAATTGTAAACAAGAGCATGACTATGTTATACTCCAAAGAACAGTATTGTGTGAAAAGCTATAAGGTTGCATTAAGTTGGTATTCCAAGCAAAGTAAGGTCTGTAGCATGATGTATGCTTTTTGTTTTCAGGGTTTGTTAAACCTCCTTAGAACAAAACTTTCTGCCTTATTTTGATGTCACAGAGGCCTTGAAAAACAGATTGATTAAGATTGATCAATTTTAAGATTATTTTTGTTTGTTTATTTTTAAAGATTATTTTAAAAATGAATAAGTACAAATTACATTAATTAATCTCTAGGCATTCTGGGCTCTTCTGCATAAGCTCTTGCTGGTTTTGAAACAGCACTAAAGCATCATTAATATTCAGAAAACACTTAATTTGTACTTCCATCCTAATTAAATGACTTGTACAATTTAAAATCCTATTTATTTTTTATCATAGAGAATTGTCTGTCTTGATTTATAATGATTACCTACAATGTTTTTCCTTTTCTCATCAAAATTAATGTTCTCTAGAAGAAAATTGTCCTTTCAACAGAAAGGAGGGAACACAAATATTAACATAATCTTATTTGTACACCTTTTGCAATGATATTATGTGAGAGATCCATAAGCTACATAAAGCTTTAGAAAACTAAAGGGATCCAAAGATCTTAATATGAAAGAAAGGATATAAATTATTATTTTTTTGTTTGGGTGCTTTATTTCCTTCTACATTGTTTCTCTTCTATTTGCCACTAAAAATTAGTTTTCTCAATGACTTACATACTTTTTTCCATGAGCATTTTATAGGCTTTAATAGTAATTGCGTATTGTGCTTTTTATTGCCATGGTTGTTCAAGGTAAGTATTTATGTAATTTTATAATACATTGTATTTTTGCTCTGTCTCTCTGAGAAAATCAATATATTTTACAGACTATACTCCGTATCTACACTTTACTGAGTAGGTAACATAAAACTGGCTCATAAGGTGGTCACGGAATAATTATTGATTGATTAATATTGTCATCTTTTCTGCCAGGATATAATGCCAATATTAAAGACTTCATCCAAATTACTAATGGTTCCCTTCGAAATGCTCAGGAATTTTTTTATTTCTGCTCTAGCACACTTAAAGCAGATTATATATTACCTAAAATATATATGTAGTTTAATGAATTCCAGGACACATTGTAGTAATAACTTTTCGGTTAAACCTCGGAGTTTGACCCTTCTGTATAGGAGAATACAGCCTAAATTATATTTGTTGTTAAAAGTTACATGACTAAAGAGTAATATATAGTAATATATTAAATATTAATAAGTTATTAATACTAAATAGTTTTCCTTTTCCTCTCCACTGTGGGCTTTTACAATTTTAAAGTGTTTAGTAATTGATAAACTGGATCCATTTTGTTTACGTAAGACAGGGACTTAGAAACTAATGTCCCTATATTAAGAGATCAGGTTTGACATTCATCAGTAGGCATCTGAAGTATTATTTTTCATCTGACAAAAATTTTTTAAAAAGGAAGATATTTCTGATGTTACAAAGGTAAAATCTGAAATAATATGGGATAATTTAGTCTACATATTTACTAATAATACTGTTCAAATTTATAAAAGCATATGTTTATTTCTCATTTTCAATAATCTTAATCCTAAAAACTTGGAAGAATAAATCATTGTGGTAAAATATTAGCTCTTCTTGGAAGAGAAAAAAATTGAGAAAAAATTGAGAAAAAAATTATCAGTATCCAAAAACTGAAGAAATAAATACAAAAAATTGGTATTTACTCTTGTTCTGTTCTTGCTTCTCCTTCTCTCCTCCAAAGCAGATTGCCAAACTGAGGCAGCAACTACAACGCAGCAAACAGAGTAGTCGTCACAGTAAGGAGAAAGATCGTCAGTCACCTCTCCATGGCAACCATATAACAATCAGTCACACTCAGGTAGGCTAACTTCTTGTCCAGGTTTGAATAATTCCTTTTAGTTCATAAAGGGAGAGTTCATTATTTTAGGATTAATAAATGAATCTTTACCTCTACTAAATTACTACTCTTTGGTAAATTATTATAAGAAAATTTTAAAAAATTATATATTTAACCTTCTTGTAATAACAGATGGAGTGAGTATAGTGGTCTCAAGGATGATACTGACCTGGGCTGAAATCCTAGCTCATTCACTTGAGCAACTATGGGTATTATCTCATTTAATCTTCTTTTTTTTTAAACAACTTTATTGAAGTATAATTTACATGCCATGCAATTAATCCATTTTAAGTGTACAATTAAATGATTATTAGTAAATTTATCAAGTTGTACAACTATTCACACAAATCAGTTTTAGAACATTTCCTTCCCTTTATTGAGACTCCTAATTCCCATCCCCAACTACATTTCAAGCATGCCCCTCCCCTCCAAAATGCTCACCACATCCCTCAGATGTGGGTCTACCCCCACAATCCCCGAATCCCTGGTGAACACAACCACCATTTGAGCACCACAGTGTTAATCAGTCAGTTCCAATTTGATGGAGAGTACATGTGGAGCCCATTCCTCCGATCTTGTGTCACCTCACTTC
>CAUYRT010024640.1:0-11707 GCA_963574885.1 Lepilemur ruficaudatus
TTTACCTCCTAAAGTATCTCATAAACCCAAGCCTCTCCTCTTCATCCTGTTACCACTCTTTGAACCTGGTCTTCCTGCCTCCAGCTCTCAGTCACCTCCAACCCAAACATCACATTGCTAATCAGAATGATGGTTCTAAAGCGGAAATGCAACACTGCCACTTTCCCTGTCCCCACAGCCTTCAGGATAAAGGAGAAGCCCTCATTTGGAGAAACAAGGTCTTCGCAATCTGGTCCCTGCACGTAGCTACACCCACCACTCAGACTTTCTTGCTCTTTGTAAATCTCTACACATTCATTGTTCCCTGGAATGTTCTCCGTTACTTCTCTGCTGAGCTAACTCCTATTCCTTCAAGACCCAGATCAAAGGTCATTTCCTCCAACACAACCTAGTCTGAGTTGGATGTTTCTCCCCTAGCACAGGATTGTTTAAACGCCAAATGCTTGGACACTTCTTTTATTTTCTGTGATGAGGGGAATGAGTTCACCTAACACCATCCTGCCAGCCCAGCTCTGGGCTCCTCTTGGATCCTCTGCCTCTCAGACGGAGGATCTTCTGCAAACCCGGCTCAGGAGCGTGCCCAGTTTTTGCTGTCGCCGGCACAGGCAGACTGGATTCCAGTGTTTATCACAGCCATTTGTTTTGTCGTAGCACGACTTAAACTGAAGGCAAAGCTTTATAAAGAGATAAGGTAAACAGTCGCTTTCCAGCTCTCCTTGTTTGAAAGACACAGCAGTGGCATCCACAGCAGGGTTACTTTTCAGTCCGTGATTCACCCGGGTATTGGTTTATTGGCATTCTTTCTCCACCATTTAACAATAAGTAGATCTTCCAAAAATAGGTAAATAAACACAAATAAAAAGAGCAATAATTCTATTATTCTCCAGCAAAGTACAGAAGCAGGAAATAGAACAGGTCTTCACATTTGTGATATCTGCCTTGGGATTCAGTTTCTTAAAATTAAGGCCAAAACAAAGTTCACGGTTTCCTCCAACAATATATGTGGATGGCAGGTAAGGTCATTCGCTTGCCACATGACATTTGGTGTTATCAAGACAGCCACTTAAAGAACCACAGTGGATTAAGGAAATCCTTCGGAAAGAAAGGCATCTGACAGCACAAGGACAATCGAGGAATTAACTTCAGGGAGAGACATCTCTAGCCTAGAAAAAGCAAGCGCAGGAAACTGAATCAGGAAAACAACAAGAAAAAACCAGCCCTGTCACCTCTCTTGGTTACTGCTGCATTCTCCTGAAGCACTGTCTACACTGGTCAAATAGATCCTTATTCTCTTTAAGATAAGCACATCTCAGTTATTCAAACTGAAATGATGAGGAATCACATTAGCCAAACACCTAGATAAACTGCACATAAAATTTATAGAGCAGAAAGTGTTTTTTTAAAGAGCTAAGTTGTCATCATAATTATGTCTTAGATAAGATTAAAAATAAATTTGAATTCCTGTGTTCCGGAGTATGGTGGTGGGGAGCACACTGAAAAAAAAAACCCAGCCACAGTGTTCTCAATTCATTCATCCGTTCATTTTTTCACTCTACAAACATCTGTGAAGCCACATGGAGGCACTAGACTCATCAGTAAAAATAACAATAACCATCCTGAGGTTAAGAGAATGAAGTCATGCTATCCAAGTTTGATTCTAGATCATGCCATTTATTGACTGTGGACCTTGGACAAGTTCTTGAATGCCTACATACTTCCATGTCCTTGTCTATAAAATGGGGAAAATAAGAGTACCTTAACCTCATAGGATTGCCGTGAGGACTAAATAAGTTTATAAATATAAAGTACTTGTTGCATTGCCTGCCAGGCTACAAAGCAATAACAAGAGATAACCATGAAATAACAACCAATCTTTACTGAGCATTTACTACATGCCATGAACTATACATAATAAACATTCAACAAAAATTGGCTACTATCATTATTATTATTAATTGGATTTTTCAGTTTTGTATTTTAATTAAAAATCAGAACAAAATGTGATTTCCATGGTTGTCACGACTGCTGGGTTGTTATTATAGCTTTGGCAGGTTTCCACCATACTCTCAGTATGAATTTAGAAAAATTAGACTGAAATATACCACAGGTCTAACATAACAGTCACCTGACAATGCCTGAGTTTAGAACACAAGCCTACGAGATCAGGGAGTAGTTTTAAGAATATATTTTTTGCCTACCACATAGTATATTCTATATGCCTAAAGAAGAATAACTGTGCCCAAGACCTAGGAGAGAGGCTTTCTTCTTGGATCTTGTTTCATAAAGCAAAGCAAGTATATGGGTCTATGTCAGGACAGAACAGTAGTTAAGAAAAAAACAATAATGCTGGTAAGGGTTCTAAGTTAGGCAGACATGAGATTACGCCAAGAAAAGTCAACTAAAGCAAAGAGGATGATGGCAGTTCTATAAGTAAGTGCAGGCATACCACAAGGAAGGTGCCAGCAATAAGCTGGGCCAAGAAAATGAGAAACAACAGGAAAGGATCTAGTCAGAAGATCAGAAATTCCATCCACGGGTAACCAGTGCAAGGATCAAACTTGTCTGGGGACATCTGATGGTCTCCATCTTCTTTTTACGGACCTGGGGTGTGATAGCTTAACAAACTGTAGATGCTGAAATATCGTTTCTCTGGCCGATGCTGTTTTTACTCTGCGGAGCTATTCACACAATGCCTGGCATATCATGCAACCTAAAAGCATCAACTACTTCTTCGGCTTGGCATTCCCAGAGAAACTTTCATATTATAGATATTCAATAAGCATTTTCTGAATGAATGAATAACTACCATGAACAAATTAGCAAACACCAAGGGAGTCTGATCCCGAGCCAACTGCCTTCTGAGAGGAATGTTCCTTACATCTTCCCCATCCAGAGCAAAATGGTTTCAGGGTGTGGGGACATCTGTTAACGTTGTCTGCCAAAAACCAACAGGGCCATCTTCAGAGAGGAACAAATCAATTTTCTGTTGGGGAGCTACCCCATCCCACCCTCTCCTGGCTCAGGGTAGGTCTAAGAGCTTAGCCCTGGGTGGGGAATCTGCAGCCTTGGGACCACATGTGGCCTGGATCCTTGAGTGTGGCCTTTTGACTGAATCTAAATTTGGCAGAACAAATCCTTTTAATAAAGGGATTTTTTTCTATGGTTTAGATTTGGTTGAGGGGCCACACTCGGGGATCTGGCAGGCCACATGTGGCCCCAAGGCTGCAGATTCATTATTCTCCCTCTCCCTGGAATTTGAACCTTAAGTAGAATGTCAAGGATAAAAAACAGCTGGAGCCGATTCACCCCAGCAGTGGCCATAATAACCTGAAGGGTTCATCCATTAGTCCACGCCACCTCCATTGCCACAGTTGTCTTGATTTCCGTCCTCTCTGCAACCTGGTAATTTAGCTCTTCCTTTGAGCCACTGGGCTTCCCTTTACCCTTTCAATATATTTCTTTTGTACATAAGTTAGCAAGAGTCAGTTTCAACAGCTACAAACCAAGGATCCGGCTGATGAGCTACGATGTCCCTGCTCTAGAACAGTGGTTCTCAACCTCAGCTGCACAGTAGAATTAACAGGGAGTTTGCAAATTCCCAGTGCTCAGGCCATATCCCAAACCAAGTAAATGAGACTCTCTGAGGGTTTGGCCAGTACTTCTTAAAGCTCCCATGATCCTAATATTCAGCCATGGTCGAAGATCACTGCTCTAGAGACAAATGCAAACATGCCCACTCGACTACTCTAAGAAAATGAGGACGCAAGGCGTATTTCACAAGTGAAACAAGTATTGTTTAAGGCAGAATTTAACCCTAGAAAAAGGACTAAACTCCCACTCCAGAATTCATGCTTTTCCCAAGAATTAAAGAACTAGAACTAGGTTTTCATTTTTAATTGTTATTTTTACCACTAAGGCAATTTAAAGAAGTTCATAACTGTAAGCACTTTTTTTGAGAGATGAAAGGATAAACATTTTAATATTCACTAAATTGAAGTCCAGGACAGAATGGAGCAAGAACAAGAGGCAAACAGCTGAAGAGGAAATACAGCTGGAGAAGTGGCTGAGAATTTTCCAAAATTTAAGAGACATGAATCCTTAGAGACAGACGTATTCATTTGCTAGGGCTTTCCTAAGAAAGTACCACAGACTAGCTGACTTAAATCACAAATATTAATTTTTTTACAATTCTGGGGGCTAGAAGTCCAAGATCAAGGTGTCAGCAGGGTTGGTTGCTTCTGAACCTCTCTCCTAGGCTTGCAGATGGCTGTCTTCTCTTCTCCCAGTGTCTTCACATGGTCTTCCATGTCTCTCTCTCTCTCTCTCTCTCTCTCTTTTAATTTACCATCTTAACCATCTTTATTTATTTATTTTATTTTTTGGAGACAGAATCTCACCGTGTGGCCCTGGGTAGAGTGCAGTGGTGTCATTGTAGCTCACAGCAACCTCCAACTCCTGGGCTCAAGTGATCCTCCTGCCTCAGCCTTCTGAGTAGCTGGAACTACAGGCATGTGTCACCATGCCCGGCTAATTTTTCTATTTTTAGTAGAGACAAGGTCTCGCTCTGGCTCAGCCTGGTCTCCAACTCCTGAGCTCAATCGATCCTCCCACCTCGGCCTCCCAGAGTGCTAGGATTACAGGCGTGAACCAACGCGCCCAGCCAACACTTTCTAATTTATGTTAACACCACCAGTAAAGCACAGTGTCAGAGAAGAAACTATCCCTGTTGGCTTGCAGTGATCTACTCCAAGCTTGGAAATACGTCTACTGAAGAAACCCTAAAACTATCTTTAAAGTGAGGCTGTCTTTTCTGACATCTGTTGACTAGCTGGTGATCATGAGGGGAGAAAACAGACACCTTTTCACTTTTTCCACTCCTGCCTTGTGAGAGAACACTTTTTAAAAGTTATATCAAACGCAGTGAGGAGAAAGCTAGCTAAGGAGCAAAGCAATTACATGGCACAGAAAACGATAACTCGCCTTTTCATAAGAACGGTTTCCACAGATAGACTAAGACAATATGGTGATGTTCTAGAAGAAATTCCAGCTCTGTGCACACACCACACAGGAAATCACAGTCACACTAGTTCTCAGGAGGTGACTGTATACTCCAGCTGCCCTGGGCTCAGCCACAGTTGCTCATGTTGTTATCCCTTGACTATGAGTCATCATCAGTGCGCGTAGACTTGAGGCATACACGGCTATTTTGAGCTCTGAGAGATCGCCTGGAAGGATGCTGCACCTGTAGAATCAGCTTTGTTTTTCACAGTGCTTGTTGTGGGACCTCAGTGTCCCCAGAAATCAATCAGGCCCATCCTCTTCTACTAACTACACAAGGTGATTTTTTCCCCCTATTTTTGCTTTTAGGCCTGGTGAGATTGAGTCAATTGAAAATAGGTCTATGTACAACAGTGAAGCATGTGACGTAGGTTTAACAACAGAGCTTAGGCACTTGACAGAATGTCCTGCAGTTGAAAACACCAGAGAGAAAGAGGAACACAGCCCTAAGTACACACCTACGGAGAACATTAATGCAACTTGCACACACCCAGGGGGGTTTTGTTTTGTTTTACGTCATTTAAGTTATAAGCTCAAACATTATGTCGGCATAAATTTTAAAGCACTAAAAAAATTAAAATTACTCAAATGTATTTAAATTAGATGGTACTCATTTGCTGTTTTTTTATTTCTATTTGATCAATATATGAGAAAATAATTTCTAAGACTAATTTCTAAGACAATCATTAGCATTAATAGTTTAGAAACATATTTCTCCGTATGTCAAGTATTTTTGTTATGAATATGAATTAAGTTTAAGAGATATTTATGACTTTGTGCTAAACATCCATAAATAAAATTCCCACTTTTATGATTATAATACAATACACCACCTCTTGTGCTATGCTGTCCATGCATTATGTCATCATGCCTAAGTTATTTTTAAGCAACTAATCGGCACAATCTTTGGTGAAACATTGTATTTTCCAAACTGAGTGGGTGATACGAATCACTTTTTTATCAGAGAGGGGATGAGAATGACTCACCTTAAGAGAACAATCAGTAGATATGCAATGAATTTGTTCCCTCTGTGTTGAGATTGGCCACAGGGCAACACAGCTTATAAAAAGAGAAGTATAGGATAACAGAAAGAGAGCTGTACTTGGGGTCTGAATACCCAAGTTCAAGTCCTGGCATCTCAAGTCGCAAGCTGTGAAATCATGTACTGGCCACCTCTGGTCAGTTGCTTCCATTGTAAAAAGAGGATGACAGTTATATCTGCCTCTCCAAATGTTAATGAGAAACAAATTAGTAACATACGTTCAAACGCCAAACATAGTCACTTGTGTTTAAATTTTTGCTGAACTTGAACCTCAATCCCATTAGCACCAAGCAATGAACATCTTCACTGGTTGCTATGAATATCTTTTTATTTTATCATGCTTAAATCAAGAATGAGCATGAGGATTACCTGCAATTTTTACCTTCTTTATACTTTTCTATATTTTCCAGCTTTTCTACAGTGATTATGTATAATTTTTACAAGCAGAAAAGATGTTTTCTGAATAAAAAGATATGGGAGTATTTTAGAGTTGCTAGAAGAAGTAGTGTGTCCAGTTTGTAGGAGTGATGAGCCACAGGTAAAGCTGGCAGTGGGGTCTTATCTAGAGACATCCCCTACTACTTTGGAATGTTTCTTCTCCTAACTGCATTATTTCTGTCTCTGTAGCATGCAAACTTGGTTCTCCAGGCCTGGAAAGTCTATAAATTATCTAATACCCTGTAATGAATCCATTTCTGTTTAAACTGCCTGGAATGAATTCTGCCAACTACAACTAAAGAATTGGGCCTAAACCAGTACGGATCTTTTAGACTTTGTGATATTTTCACCATATCTTTGCTTCCCCCACCATTACAAACTGCTGTCTTTTTGACAGAAATTAACTACAAAGAAAAAATTAAAAACCTGGATCCAAGCCTCCTAAGACCAGAGAGATGACTTTAAGGCTATATAGCTGTAAATGAAAAGGGTAGAGAAAAAAACACATTAAGTAACATAATTTTCTTAGGGCAAGGACTCTGGAAAGCATTAAACCAACAGAGATCTGAAAAAGTAGCAGAAAGCAGAACTCAGGTTTCAGCTGGGGTACAAGAGAAGCTTCAAAGTATCTGGGCATACATTTCAGAAGAGTTCAGGAGTAATATTGCTGTGGACAAAACACAGCAGTTTGACCTGGATTTGATCACAGAAATTACACTGGGAATCTCACTTTACTGGTTCAAAGACTGAAAGCAAAAAAATAAAAAAAGTAGAAAAAAAAAAAAAAAGAAGAAAAACATATAGTCTAGGTGGAGGGTTGACAAACTCTGGCCCACAAACAAAATCTTGCCCACTGGGCATTTTTATAAATAAAGTTTTATTGGAACACAGCCACACCCATCATTTGCATACTGCTATTGCTGCCTCCATGTCTACAGAGACCATAGAGCCTGCATAGCCTAAAATAGTTACTATCTGGCCCTTCCCAGAAACATTTGCCAATCCTTGGTCTAGGCAGTTGGGAGGGCAAAGCCATTTGGGACTGATAAGTCAGTTTTAAATAGCTGTTAACGGAACAGGGGAAAATGTAAACAAAGGATCCAAGGTCACTGACTAAAGGGAAGAAAACTTTTAACCCTTTTGATGGAAGCAGTTTCCCCAAGTATTTAGCCTGTGTGTGCATGCGTGCATGTGTGTGTGTGTGTGTGTGCATGGAGGGGCTTAGAGACGAGGAACATCACAGGGGCTGAAGTAAGTCGCTAATGGTGGAGGTTGACAGAGATGAAACAGGAAGCCAGAGGGCGCAGACCATAAATCAGGGCAGAGAGAACGCAGATAGAGTCTGAAAGTTTAGAAACTCAGACTAAAGCTACACACAGTACTTATGTGAGAAAAGGGAAGTACAGAGGAGGTGTCAGAGGAATAATAGGTGGCCCCGACCTCAGAAGCCGGAGTCAGAGTGGGTGATCCTGCTCCGTGCTCCTGTTGTGCACCAGGCATTGTGCCGGGTCCCCAGAGAGTGTGAGGACGAGTTAAGGATAAAGGTGTGGGTCGCAGCACCAGCACCAGCGCAGTGGCTGAGAAGCAGCAGCCTTTGGATCCCACAGCGAGGGAGCCTTCAACAGTCTTGGGAAAGGGGGGTGGGCTCTGTGCAGCTCTGTGTAATTCGGAGAAATAAGAGCTCTTCTGAAAGGGGTCTCTGGGAATTTCAAATGCTGAGACGGAATAGTGCTGCAGAAGTGATTAAGATGAAAGGAGGGAGATGAAACGGTAGCTGGAAGGCGTAAATGGGTCTCATGTTGCTTTCTGAAAGATGGGTGCTCTGGCTGAAAATCCTTTTCATCATACAGAGATGTCAGCAGTAGCAGCATTCTTTGTAATAGGATTTGACCTGTGGGTGAGCAGCTCCCATTCTCTCTGACTACCAGGAGATTTTTCTTCGCTGTGTTTTGGAAACACAGAAAGGAATGCCAGCTCTAACTGCAAACCACTATAAATGCTACCTACACCGTGCCTGTGGCTACTTTATAGAAGGGTAATGAGAGGATGACCAGAATAAAAATACTCTGTGGCCTTTCTCAGCAGCAATCGGGCGGCGTGATTGAGTAAGCTCAGAAGAAAAGGCAAGAACCCTTCCTGAGTGGAAAGAGCACAACAAAAGGCAGTTATTAAACGCATCAACCAACTTGCGCCCTCACGAAAACTTGTTGCTGCGGCTGCATTAGCTCTCCCAGGAAAAAGGAGGGGTCAGCTCAGACCCTCGGAAAGGTATTACGTAAGCTGAAGAAGCGAAGAGAATCGTATAAGCTGCAAATTTAGGAGACTTTCAAAGAAAGTTGGGATTTCTTTATCTTCTCACCACCTTTTTTGGGTCACCTCCGAAGACTTGCAGCTCAACCCTGGGGAAGTCACTTAACCTCTTTGGGTCCTTTTTTCTATCTACAAAGATGGGAATGATAAAAATTATGCCTTGCTCCTCAAAGAGTTAGAGCCACTGCTACCAAAATGTCTGATAAAAAGAAAGGTACTCTTGTGGAAACTCAGCACTGAGGTGCTGAGCTGTGGCCGTGTTCTCTAAGCTTCTGAGGGGCACTTCCGGAACCACGGATGCCCGTTGTGTCTAATGGAACAGAAGTTCTGGTTTCTGAAAGGTCCTACATACTAAGTGACTTCTCTGCAGACTTTATTACTAGACGTGGCACTTCCTAGTAAAGCAAGGTGTATGTGGGAAGGGCTGGTGGCTGGCAGGGAAGGTAACACTTACAGGACACTGTTACGAGCATGGATTCTAGAGCCGGACCACCCAGATCGGAATCCTAGCTTCCCCGCTTTTTATTGTGTGACTTGGTACAAATCCCTCACCCTCTCTGAACTTCAGCTTCCTCACCTGTAATGCATAGATAATAACTGTGCATACTTCATGAGGTTATATAAGACTAAAAGAAATGATGAATGTCAAGTACTTAGTACAGTGCCTGGCACACAAAAAGCAACACGAAATGTTAGGCGTTAATTACGTATTTTGATACTAATGATGGCTTAAAGAGCCAGCATGAAAAAGAGGCTACAGAGGGACTAACCTCACTTGAAACTGGGGAGTTAAGAAAAATATTTCCGGAAAAATGCCAGAACAAATCTAGCAAGTATTAACTGCTGATTACTACCATGAGGCAGGCATGACACAGATAACTAAAGCCCACAGACCGTTGCTTAATTCCATTTCAGCTGACATTTTCAGCCTCCCTCTCATATTTCAGGAAGTCTTGTAGGAAATATGAACAGGCGGCACCTGTTCTCTCCCTTCTTTTCTAATCTTCTTCCCCAGCCAAGAAGCAACATGAAGAGGGGAAATAGAAAATCCTAATGCTCTTGGGAGTAGCATACTTACAGCAGGGGTGGCAGGTGAGAAGTGATGACATGAGGGGAAGGACCGTTGATCCATGGAAAAGTCTAGGCTTGAATTGCCTCAGATAGGAAACCTGGGGCCCACAGAAGAGCCGTCAGGGAAGGAGTGCACAGAGAGAGGACACTAAGATGTCATCCAGGTGAATGAGTGGCAAGAGGCAGCTCTTGCTTGAGGACCAAAGCTCATTAGTCATTGGAAGCTCAAACATTACAAAAAGTCATGTAACGTAATCACCAAACTCATTGGGTAAGAAAGGTGAGAGAAAGGGAATGAGCAGACCAGAGAAGATCATCCTCAAAAACACATCTTGGACAACTCAGAGATGCACTCAAGGAACTCACTTTTAATCAAGAAATCTGGGAGGGGGTGGGGTGAAAAAAAAAAGAAATCCAACTTTCTTTTGGCTACAAAATGCTACCAAGAAGTAAACCAAGGCCAGGCATGGTGGCTCACATCTGTAATCCGAGCACTTTGGGAGACCAAAGCAGGAGGATTGCTTGAGGCCAAGAGTTCAAGACCAGGCTGGGCAACATAGCAAGATCCCAACTCTATAAAAATTTTTTAAAAATTAGCCAAGTATGTTGCTGCATACCTGTAGACCCAGCTACTTGGGAGAATCACTTGAGCCCAGGAGTTGGAAGTTGCAGTGAGCAATGATCAGGCCACTGTACCCCAGCCTCCAGCCTGGGCAACAGAGTGAGACTTTGTCTCAAATAAAACAAAATAAAACAAAACAAAACAAAATAGAAGTAAACCAGTAGAGAAACCAGTCAAGTCCCTGCCTGTGTTGTTTAGCAACATCTCCCAAGTACTATTTAAACATAGCTTTTGTTTTCCATTGCAGTTATTTGACAAAGTCAAATACCATTTTCAAGACAATGAAAAAATAAAAACAATATTTGAAATCCTCCAAAAACTAAATTATATGACCCACTCTCTAGATTGAGCAAACATCTTTCTTCCTGCTGTGTTGTCCTTTATTAAAATCTAATACTAATGTGGGGTTAATGTGACAGCCCTGGGTACACAGATGAAGTTATAAAGGAAATAAGCTTTTATTACTTTTCCAAAGACAAAGCAATAGCTTAGAATAACAGAATGATGTTAAACTTTCTACCATATTCTACCGTCAAATTTTCCCTTGTTCTTTCTTCATATCATGGGGACAATTTCTTAAAAAAAAAAAAAAAAAAATTAAAGCTCCACTTACAAGTTTACAATAGATTAGTAACCAAGAATAATAGCATATTCTTTGTGGCAACATGTTCTAGAGGCAGGGACAACTGTCTTTGAAATTAGACCCCAAATTTAACCCTGTATTTCTTATTTTCAAGTATATTGGGGTAACTCATATATTGATTGTTACACAGGACCTCTCCCTTTCATTCATTTCTCACATCTAATTAGCCGGCAAATTCTTTTTTCTTTTTAATCTCCTAAATATCTCTCAAATCCATTGTCTGCATTCAGGCCTCCTCATAGTTCAGATGCTGCCAGTCTTCTCAGATGCATCCTCCCGGCCATCAGACTGGGACCTTTTCAGACTGCATGTCTGATCTCCTCCCCTCTCCGTTTAAAAATCTTCAGCAACTTTCCCTCACTTGAAGAAGACTCTTTCCACTCCTCAGTAGGTGCCACCTCTATGCCCACCAATTTTCTTGTCAATCTTCCCCAGGCTCCCTCCTTCTCTGCTCCCCACCCACCCACACCACCGTCACCATTTTAACCCCTATCTTTCTAGAAAGCCTGTGGTTCTCTAATCT
>CAUYRT010024641.1:0-10354 GCA_963574885.1 Lepilemur ruficaudatus
AATGTAACAAGATAAGTCAACTTGAGTGGTAATATATTTTGGGAAACCAGCTCACTATAAATTGTGACTGTAAACATTATACTGTAAATGCTTTGTAGTTTTCCCCCAATAAAAAAAAAAAAATTAAAAAAAAAAAAAAAGGAAAAAAAAATTGTTTTAATGCTGGGCATTTTCATTAAAAATAATGGAGATTGGACTATGGTATTTTTTGTTTTGCTTTGTGTTATTATTTTTCCTGGAGAGTTCACAGCCATTCCTTTCTCAGGGACAAGTAGTATTAAAGAATGATTTTTCAGATTCCATTAAGAGTTTAGTTGAGTTCTGTGGCTTCTAACCATAAATTGGCTGCATTCACCTGTGGTTTCAAATTGGATTTAGGGAGTCTCACTTGGTGTTTCAACTAATTTCTTTGATTGTGTCAGGATTTGAGCTGGGAATGGTTTGAATTGCAACTGTAGGTGATTTGGGTTCATATGTTGCTATATGAGGCTGCATGAAGACTTTCTGCTTTTCACCCTCAGCTCCATTGCATTTTCTCAGCAATATTCTCAAAAGGGCAGTGGGAGAATTGTCGGGCCAAGATATTTACTATTTTTTATTGGTAATTTTCTATCTTCCAATCTGTTATTACAATATTGACTGGTTTTACCATGTCTCTGCAGGGCTCCCTGTCTATGGCTGAACCACTCTTTTACCCATATATTTCCACACTAAGTCCTTGACCCCAGGTTTGGCTGTGGCACTTTGATCATCCATGAAAGGATCATCCTTCTCTGGAATTGAGTTCAAGATGCCTTTGTGTCCACTCTTCAATAGCTTATTTAAAAATAAGAATTTTAGTATATCTAATTTTGTCTTGCTACTACCATGGGAGAGAAGATCTATCATATATTCTTATGTCCTAATTGGAAGTGGAAATCCAATTGAACTTTTCTAAAAACATACATCTCTAACTTTCACTAATACCTTCAGTGTGAAGTTTATAATTATTTTGTAATGTTTATAATTACATCAACACAGATTTTGCTCCATTCATTTGGCCATCATGAAGTCCTCCTTATTTGTTAATGATATCATTAATCACTTTGCTTATTACATAAGAGTTGTGAGATGTTTTTTGAGAGTATGGGCTTCAGTATTGAGAAACTTGTGTTCGAGTGTAATACTGTCGTATACTTGTGATCTGACTTTGACCTCCTCTGAAACTAGTGATGATAATAGTAGTTTCTTCTTTTAGTTGTCATGAGACTTATACCTGCTTGGTGCATAGTATACACTCAAGAATAAATAGTATTATGGTTCAACAGTATTAGACAGTATATGTCTTTTATTTTCTCACACTTGTCACGCTATTACCCCTCCTTTTTTTCTTTTAAATTATCTAATTAGAATTTAGATAATTTCTAGTTCTAGTTCTAGTTTTAGTGGACCATCTGTTGTTAAAACCCAGAACTTCTTTGCATATTAAAGTGCCACCAACTCAACCATTCCTAAATCAGCCTGACAAACAGACGATACTGATGAAAGGTAACTGAGAAAATAGTTGCAATGTTTAAAAATTTTACACATAGCTACTTTTTAAATTTAATTCTCCATCACAACTCTTGTTTAATGAACTGCATGATGATTTAATAAATGAATTAATCAACTCTTCAGAGAACATAATCAGCAATTAATAATTTCAGCTGATTATTTTAGAAACAAATGTGTTCAAACTTCTACATTTTACTAAGGCAAATGCATTGAACTGGCACTGTTATTTATTTATAAATTGGAAAAAACCAATATGACAATGATTATATTTGTTAAATAAAGCAATGAGGTGTAACTTTCATAATGCTTTGTTCTGAACTGCTAAGTGTGTTGCTAAAAATAAGCTATGAAATTTATTTTTGATATTTGTTTGTTGTATATCCACATTGTACCTTCACAAAATGTTAACTCTGTCTTTATAAACAATCAATATAAAAGAAGACATTTTAATTCTTTCATTAATGTTGATATATATGTATATAAATATTTGTATATACTGGTTATTGAATTTTTAGACATGTAGAGAATAATAATACATTCCAGTTATTAAATCGTAAAACATTAAAATTGAAATTGACATGGCTAGAATACCAGAATATTGTGGTAAACGGATAATACAAGTAATATATTAATACAAATATACAATTAGAGAGAAGTGCTTACAATTTTATGTATAGTGTGTGTGTGTATACAGAATGAAGGCGAGAAAGTCTTCACACTTTTGTTTGATAAAAATCACACAAGTATAGAATAGTAGAAATGTGACTTAATACAGCAGTCCCCAACTTTTTTAACCAGGGACCAGTTTCATGGAAGACAATTTTTCCATGGACTGGGGCATGGTGGGGGTATGGTTTCAGGATGATTTGAGCACATTTCATTTATTGTGCAGTCAAACCTCTCTGCTAATGATAATCTGTATTTGTAGCCACTCCCCAGCAGTAGCATCACCGCCTCAGCTCCACCCCGGATCATCAGCATTAGATTTTTATAGGGAGTGCACAACCTAGATCCCTCACATGCGTTTATAGTAGGGTTCACGCTCTCATGAGAATCTAATGCCACCGTTGATCTGACAGGAGGCGGAGCTTATGCGGTGATGTGAGTGATGGGGAGCAGCTGTAAATACAGATGAAGCTTCGCTGGCTCACCTGCCGCTCACTTCCTGCTGTGCAGCCTAACAGGCCATGGTACCACGGGTCCATGACCTGGCGGCTGGGGACTGCAGACTTAATAGGAACATGTGTTAAAAGACACTTGGATTTCAAGTAATAGCAAGTGCCATGGCTGTCTAGAATGAGATGTTATAATCAAACAATGACCATCAAATTTGTACCAGTGAGTGAATAATGGCACCTAAAGAATGGTGAGTGCTAATCCTGTTTAACTGGAAACATATACTGCCTTTAGTCAAGGAAATCTCTTTCTAGAACAAATGTGGAAAATAATGGTGTGTGCCAAAATGAGGGTATGGGATATTTTAAGAACTATAAGCTGTTTTATATAGCATATTGTTTTAAAAAATTCACTTTAGTTCCTTACAACTTCTTTGCTCACCTCTCACATTTGTGATTTTACTCTGTAGTGAGTTCCAGGGAACTCACTGGCTCTGGCTCCCTCTCTCATCTTTCTATTTTCATCATGTGCTATTTGTTTATTTTCTATATATCCTGGAAGCAAACCAGGAAGCCTGTGTCACCAGCAGATTAGAAGATCCGTAAACCTTGCTTTCTGGATTCCTGTCATGTCTCTGGAATATTCGTCCCCTGAGAGATAAGGGTCCTTGCCTGGATGGACCCAGCTTATCATTGTTAGTTCTTTGGACCCTATTTTAGGCTGCCTGGGAAAGCCACCCTCAGCAAGGTCAGAGGTGTCCTCTTGCACCTGCCTGGTTATTCAAAGGATTCTTCCCACAGTGGATTGTCATACCTGCTTAACTTTCAGGGCAGTAGGGAGTTTTCAAATATAATTGCTATGTCAAATTTAACATCCCAGCCATGATCAAGTGGCTCCCTGGTGGGTCTGAGACAGGGAGTTTGAGTCGATGGGATGGATTTTTCTAGTAAGCCTGTTTTACACTCTGCCCTTGTGGGGATCAGGAGTAATCAGATCCCTGTGAATCCATTACCAGGTTGTAACGATACCCTCTTTTTAATTGCTTCCCTGTCATCACTAGTGAGGCAAAGGCAATGAACCTATTAACAAGGACTGAACCACAACCATGCAGAGCTCCAACAGACTACATCTGCCTCTGGCAGAAACCTGGCTGCAGTCCTAGATTAGAGGTGACATAACTCTGAGACCAGCAGCCCTTCTCAAAGTCATTATGCAAGGCCCAACTCTTTCTTTCTTGGCTTATGTGGCTCAGATGATTCATAGACACTAATTCAATACCTCAGGGGAACTGGTCTGACCTAGGATGGCGTCTGTGTCATCTGAACAGAGGACATCCATGACATTCGTACCTGCATTCGTTTTCTAGTGCTGCCTTAATAAAGTACCACAGGCCGGGTGGCTTAAACGACAGAAATTTATTTTCTCACATTTCTGGAGGCTAAAAGCCCAAGATCAAGGTGTTGACAGGGTTGATTTCTTCTAAAACCTCTCCCCTTGGCTTACAGATTTCTGTCTTTCCCCTGTGTCTTCACATCACCTTCCCTCTGTACAAGTTTATGCCCAAATTTCCTCTTATTATAAGGATACCAGACATATGGGATTAGGGCCCACCCTAATGACCTCATTTTAACTTAATTACCTCTCTAAAGACCCTGTCTCCAAATGCAGTCACATTCCGAGTACTGGGGGTTAGGACTTCAGCATGTAAACTTTGACAGGAGACAACTCAGCATGTAATAGGAGCAACTTCTGACAAATTATATTAACGCAGACTGATTTTCTTCCCTGGGAAAATCCTGACCTGACCCTTATCAGGAAACATAAATATCCAGTCTTACTCCCAGTAAGCCCACCTATAGGAAGGCATTGTGCATAGGTTTGAAGCACTGATTGTGAACCTATTGTCTAAGTCAGTGTCATACCCATGGAAGCATGTTTGAAATTGACTTCTCCAAAACAGCACCCCGTGCCCTTGAAGGGGGCCGGGGAAACTTGCTTTTTCCCCCAATTCATTGAAAGATCAACTCACAATTAAGGTAGATTAGTAAGAAAAAGTTTTAAGGTTTATTTATCATGTGCATGGGGAGAATCACAGAGTGATTACCCAATATCCCAATGAAGTTCAGATGTTTTTATACCTGTATTTATTTTCTTCAGGGGAGCAGATTAGCAGCAATAAATGGTTGCTAGGGAGGATGAATGAATGGGGGAAACAGATTGACTTGTAAATTAACCTGAGAGACAAGTATTATGTTTTAAATGATTTAGGCAAGTTATGGTTGTGTTTTTGAACTTCTTTCCTGCAATATATTGAGTTAACAGGGAGAGGAAGGGAAGTCCATTGTTCTTTTGGTTTACAGAGATAGAAGGCAAGTCTCTTCCCAGGGCTTGTTAATCTCTAAGGAGCTTAATTCAAAATATTCTTTATCCCAAAGAGTCATATTTTGGGGTGAAATTTCCTGAGCTCCTTCACTCTAAATTGAGTAAGTTACCCATCAGCTAACTCATTGAAAACTCGTGTGCATGTCTGTTCTGCCTGCACGGCTTGCGACCTCCCACATAGCTGTCCAGCACTGTGAACGAAAGGGACTCCCACAGCTATCCTCAATTGGAATGCTTTCCTTAAAACCTCGGGTGACCTTATCTTTATTATAAATTTATTTTAGAGAGAACATCTATTACTTGCATTGCAATAAAAGTCATTCAGTATTTTTTTAATGTCTAGGCAATAATGATGTGAGAATATGCACAGGAATTTAAGAAGACGAAGCAAGATTAACACCTGCACAATATATCAAGGAAGACCTTAATTCATGAAGCAGTTACATGAACGTTGCTGTTTTCTGTAAGTTTCCTCCTCAAGATGGAAACTAACACACATGTGGCTGGCCTGACACCTAGATGCGGGAGAAAGTAACTGTTACTTTCCGGTGGAGAGAAGAATATGTGGAGATAAACAATAAGCAATTTTTGCCTCAAAATCTTGATTAAGTGATCAAACTGTAGGCATGCAATGTGCCCCCAAAAGACCTTTGGCCTTCCACTTCATTCTTCCACACTCTCTCATTTTAAACCTTCTTGGCACCCTTTACTGAGGGAAGAGAGACAGGGGCTTGGTGGCCCTGCCATGTTCTACCCTTTTTTTCCCCCGGCCCCTCTCCTTAGGAGGCCTAGCAATGATGTATCAGCAGGACTGACATGGTGCAGAAGGCTTTTAACTAACAACTGCGCTGGTTTGCAGTTAAACTTCCTCTCTTCAACGAGGCTTCTTTATCACAGAAGAAAGCTATTAACTAGTCCGGTGTCCTCTCTCCTTTCCCAGCTTCCCTCTAATTGTATAAAGTGGCATGGGCCAGGTCTTTCCTTTGGATCAGGACCATGATCTGTCCAGGTGTGTGCAGCTGTCTCTAGTTAGAGACATAATCTAGTTTTATTATCACAATAATCCAAAAATTCTGATTATAGCACATTATTAATTTTCATACACAATTAAAAAAAAACCCTAATATTATACCTAATAGTATGGTAGCTTGCTTCTCAGTATTTTGATAGGAATGCGTATATACATAAAACCACTTACTTTAAATTATCCACTCCTGCTTTGTTGGCTCACATAAGTGAACTTTATGATCTAACTCTTTGTGAAAGCAGTGTGGTCATTATGTATTTTAGGATAATAATTAATGACAGTGATATCTTGCAAAAAGTATCAATAAAGTATTCCCATTAGGGGGGAAAAGAAATATAATGAATTTGGAAAACAACAAAAAAAAGAGAGAGCAAGCATTTAAGAGTCTCTGAAAGCAGATCTTAACAAATCTAATAATATGCAATGTGCTATGTGAGTTTCAAGTTCTAAAGTTTTGGTGCTGAACATCTGGAGCACTTTCATAAAAGCCCATTTTTCTTTCAGCTTTCTCCCATCCTGAGAATAATGTAAATGAACTAATAACTCCCACAGATCAAATGGTTATGCATATGGTTGGACAAGATGGTTATACACATAAACCTGACATGAATAAGTCTGTTGTCAACTCAGGGTAAGTGAACATCTGCCAATCGTGTAATATGTTAATATAACACATTTACAATGACTGGCTCACTCAGAACACTGGCAAAAAATTATAGAACGTTTAAACCCTAGGCAACTGGGACTAATTTATCTAACAATGGCAATTAAGCACTGTAGTATTTTCTACTTCTGTACTTCTATTAATATTTGCTACAGAGTTACCATAAGCCTTCTACGGAGCGATGTGGGTTGGGTCATTTCTTTCAGGACATATATATAAGATACAGCACCTCTTTTCCATAAATTTTAGAATCTTGTTTAGATAAGAGACAGACATACTGAAGAATTGGGCATACTTATATGAGAAATATACACAAAAATAGAGATGGATGCTTTTTTTTTCTTAAGAGTAGCTCCACTGGTAATTGAAATAGGGCTAGAAAACCTAAATTTGGGTTTTGAAGAATAGAAGGAATAGCTTGCAAAAGATGAAGAAAAGTTCATCTCTTTGGGGTGTTGGTGACTGTAGGGCAAAAGCCTGGTTAAATAGTACCAATTAGGAAATAGATAAAGTTGTGAAAAATCAATGACAGTCTACGAAATAGGACGGCCGGAAGATCAGGTTTAGAGGTCTTAATGTGATAGAAGAGCAAGGAGGAGACAATGATGACTTCTTAAAATTCTGGTTATGACATGGTGGGTTGTCGATGCAACATTGGCTTACTCAATCTAAACAGTTACCTCCAATAAAAAGAACAAGGTGTTGGTAAACCTTTATGGTGCTTCATAAAAGATAACTTCCTGGAAAGTATTAATTCCTTCACTATGAAGTACCTAGTATGTGTAAAATACCGCATTATGCACTGGGATTATGCACATATGACAAAGACATGGATCTTGATATAAACTTTAAATCTCCAAGGGTATTAAGACCAGCATGTAAATATCTATAATAAAAGTAGACTGTCTTAAGGCTCATAAAAGTATTAAACGCTCTAGGAGTAAAATTATGCAGAGATTAATGTTTGTAGAGGGCAAGATAGCTCTCTAAGTCACTAAGACACAGAACAAAGGAAATTCTGCCATTGGTTTCATACTACGGTATACTGTAAAGAGGACTTGGAAACCTGGATCCAACATTCATTTTTTGTGTGACTTCACATAAGTTGTTTAATGTTTTTGGTATAAGTTTTCCCCATCTGTAAAATAATATTAATAATATAATGTCTTTACTATGTGAGTAAACACATAGTTCATACATATGACTTACTCAGTGAACGGCACTGGGTAAGTCCCCATTAACGTTTGATTTTTCAGATGCTGTTAGCGTATGTAGGAATCAAACAAGGGAAATAAGATTGCTTTTCCTACTTATTTGAAAGGATTTTCTTATAAATTCTCAAGTGAAAAGTTTGAATTAGCATAAAAATTATTTCCACAGAGCAATTTGAATCCTAAACCTCAATGATATTAAACAGGTTTCTGTACAATGATTGCATTCAGAAATTACAATATCACAAGCTTTATGTCCCCATTGTGGTATTTACCAGGCCCCGAGGTATTTATTGCTTAGGGTGGGTATTACATCAATCTTTGATGAATGGTTTAATTTGCAAAAGTAAAATACAAGATAAGATAGGGGAAAATTTTAGTTACATATATGGTGGGACAGGGACCAAATATCCATGATTGTAGGTTTACCAGCACTCAGATTTTTTTCATTAGGTAAGTTAGACAAACTCTTTGCACTGGTATATGTGTGCTAAATGGGGCTCTCAAATTAAAAATCAGTGTATTTGAGGTTACTTGATAAAGAGAAGTTAAATAAGAGCTAAAAGAAAAAGTAAAATCTTTTGGCTTTACTTTTAATTAATATTAATAGAATTAATATTAATTTGGCCTTTCTTAAAGAGTTCATAAATATCCATCTTTTGAAGACCATCATGAGAAATGCATTTTTAAGGTCCACTCCAGAAAGTAAAACAAAAAGGTCATAAACAGCAGTTATACTAGATGAGCTCTACCATACAGCAATTATTATAATACTTGTGCAAGAAAAAAACATAAAAAGGACATTGTTCTTAATCATTGATGTGGAGAATCTAAGAAAAAAACGCCTTACATATTTTAATGTGTAAGCATTTGAAGGTAAATTTTTTTTCCCTAGGAATTTCTGGATCTAAACATCCAGTTTTAATTTTTGAAAATACAAATTAGTAATCGTTGAAAAGAAATGTTGAAGATGAGTCTTAACCATCTGTTTAAGGATAGTACCAAGGCTTCTTTCCTCTTTCTCTCCTCTAAAAAGAAAGATATATTTGTTATTCTTTCCAACACCTCTGTCCTCTATTGCTGTATAAAATTCTACTTCTGGTGGCTGAGTGGCCTTTCCTACAGGCTAAGAGAGTGTAAGAGTCTAGGAGTTGGCCAGACTACCCTTTTGCAAACCTAAGACTATGATGAATGCTACTACTTTCACAACGTCTGCCAAATCTGGCTTCTTCACCTCCTCAGTGGTCTTGATGCCTAATGGCCAAAACCCTGCTTTAGAAAAATCTCCAGGAGAATGAAAAATGCCCAAGAAATGAGTCACAGGAAGACTCAATAGATTCTGTTTTACTATAAATCATTTATTCGAGAAGAAGGATATTTTATGCTCCAACAGTGCTTCCTATCAATTGATGAAAAAATATTTTCCTCTAAGACCTGGCAGCCTTTGTTTCATTATCTAATCAGTATTCATAGCACCAGTTCCACAAAAAATTGAATTGACTTTGGTGACCACATTGAAGTCACTCTGCCAATTTTCCCTTGTTGCTGAAGCTTGTGGTATCTATGCACCCATGTCTTTCACCATGAGTGAGGCGGTCTTTGTTCCTTTGCAAGCTTTTCTGCGTTGGCTATGCTATTGTAACCAGAGTCACATGCATCGGCCTGAACTTTTATCTTCAGAGACTTTGATAAAGTTAATCTCTTACACAAACTGGATGTGAGCCAGTATTTATAAGTCTCTACAGCAGAACAGCCTGTTATGACAAAGCACACAGCAATATTTTTAGCCAATTGATCACAAAACATATGGATATTTTCCCCTTCTTGGGAGAATTTTACAAGGATAGAAAAGTGTTCATCTGGAACATTTTATGTTTGGGCCGTAATGCTCCTTTCAATTTATCTTGGAGTTTTAGTTGCGGCAATCAATATCATCCTATATTCCCAATCTCAGCAATATTGAGAGTATTTTTATGTGCTATACTTCAGGTACTGCATTATGTACTAGCAATATAAAGAGTATTAGGATGCAGGAAAAAATGCATGATTTTAAGATTTCCTAATAAGTTTGGTTATATAGCCAGTAATAAGTTTACAGGTTTTAAGGATTCACCTCTAAATTCTTTTGCAATTGTGTTTATCATATGCAGTCACATTATGCTAATTTTCTTATTACTAGCTGGAGTCTAATGCCAGTTTTTTTAAGACAATTTTATTGAAGTATAATTTACATACCGTGCAATTACTCCATTTTAAGTGTACAATTAAATGATTATTAGCAAATTTACCAAGTTGTAAAGCTATTCACATAAATCAGTTTTAGAAGATTTCCTTCCCCCTATTGAGACCCCTAATTCCAACCCTAACTGCATTTCAAGCATGCCCCTCCCCTCCTCAATGCTAAAGGAATGCTAACAATGT
>CAUYRT010024642.1:0-21665 GCA_963574885.1 Lepilemur ruficaudatus
TTTTTTCTATATATATTTAGTTGGCCAATTAATTTCTTTCTATTATTAGTAGAGACGGGGTCTCGCTCTTGCTCAGGCTGGTTTCAAACTCCTGACCTTGAGCAATCCGCCCGCCTCGGCCTCCCAGAGTGCTAGGATTACAGGCATGAGCCACCACGCCCGGCCTCTCTGGTTAGTTTTTAAAAGCTGACTATACCCCAAAACTCTTACCCTCAGTAAAATCCTAGACCCAACTATTTGGTTATTTTGCACCAAAGCAAAAATTGAATAAAATGATTCTGAGCAAATTATTTATCATACACAATAGAAGGGTAGTGCATGTCTTATATTCTGAGTTTTAAAGATATGATGGAGACACAATAGTCTACCTTGAGGATCATGTACATAAGGAAATATTTTAGTAGCAAATTTATGGGACAAGAATTAAGGAAGATTGCTTTGTGTCTCAAACACTTAATAGATTTTTAAGATCTGGGCATTTGTTTTACTTTCCTGAAATATTTTTTTCCAAATTTCTGTGGAAAACTATATTTATGATTAGAGATCTCTTAAGAATTTTTCTGCCTTATGCTTCATGAGAAAAAGCTAGTTGTTAGCCTATTCTTTCAAATCTAGAATGAGTTTCCATTTCCATTAAGTATGTGGAATTTAGAACAAAACAAAGACATCAAATGCTAAAAATGACATAGTCTCTAAAGAGTTATTGTCTAATGGTGGAAAGAATCACACATAAAACTAACCCTAACATAAAGTAGATAGTCATAAATTATATAATAGAGATAAAAAATATTAAAGGAGAAAAGAGGAAGAAGGAAATATCCTAATATTTATTGGACATGAATCTAGTATGTACCAGCCATGGTGCCAGGTACTTTCTATTATAATAGTTCTACATAACTACAGATATACAAAAGCTCCTTTTATGTCCACACAATTCTTGTAGGATTAGAGGTATGCTGGCCAGCCTATTGACCAGAGTCCTTTGTGTATGCTCCAGAGAGATTTTAGTCTCGATGAGAAATGAATTAGCCATTATTTCTGTGAGGCAACACATGCTGGAAGGACTCTGTGATGTCTCTGGTGAAGATGCTATATGTTCCATTCTGCATCCCAGCAGTTAGTTGGATGCTGGATCAGGCAGACTAGGGAAAGGTGGGGATTAGATCTCTTTCCCCATCATTCATGAAGATGCCCTACTAAGTGTAAGAAATGAGAGGGTGAAGGTCCCCAACCAATGTCCATCCAAATTCTATCATCTTTTTAATAGCCTTTTGGAACGAATGTTTCCATTTCCTTATCACATCTACACTCACCACAGGCAGCGCACATACACACATACACACACACCCCACTCTGCTACCTCTGGATTACTGTTAGTTGGTGCTTCTTTAGTTGGTGACTTTGTGGATCAGGGGAGGGAGGGTATTCCAGGTGCAGGGACAGCATAAACAGAGACCCAGGACTGGAAGAGTACAGTGTATCACTATAATATGAAGAATAGTCTTTTGGTGTTTGAAGAGTTAAAGCGTGCCTAAGGAGTCATGGGTGTAACATCATCATTCCAGGCTTTGAAAATGGCTCATGTGGGCATCTCACTGTCAGAGCAGGAAGCATCCGTGGCTTCCCCTTTCACCTCAAAAACAGCCAACATCGAGTGTGTGCCTCATCTCATCAGGTAAGCTGCTTCTCCCGCTTCCACCCCCATGACCGACCGGCTCATATCTGGTTCTGGAGACAGACACGATTCAACTATAACTTAAGGTAATGAATGCCACGACAGAGGTATGGGTGAAGTGCTATTGGAGCACCGAGTAAGGGGGCCATTAGTACTGCCTGGGAATGCTGATAAAAGCTGCAGAAAGGTGATTTTGCTGAGCCTTAAAGGATAGGTGAGTGAAAGCTTGACTTGATATTTAAACATCAGTTGCATTTCTTACTCCTCTCCTTTATTTGGATGTTTCCTGGAACATTTCTCTTTGGAGTTTGGGATGAGGGAGGAAGCAGAAAGGGGACACTCCATTAGATAGCCTCCCCAAGTACTCTCATATGTCTCCAAAATGAAAATTAGTGAGTACCCAAAATGTTTACACAAAAGATATTACAATGGATTGGCAATGGTCAAGGAAAGGAAAAGGATTAAGAGCAGTTTATTTTCACAGGATACCTCTCTCACCTCCACTCCACTCTCATTTCTGATTTTATCTCTACTTATATTTTAAATGTAGTTAAGAATAAAACAGTTGCTTTTATATTTTATTCATAGATCTCATCCCCCTCTTGTTTCCTATAGCACTTTGGGGTAACTTCTGGGCATCTTCATGGTCAATGGTCTGAAAGGCATCACCAAATTTTGAGGTTTGTGCAAAAAAGACAGCCATGAAGTTCTCCAGCATGTCCCTTGGTGCATCAGAATGAACTAGCAGAAACTGCCAAGTTGAAGGTGTCAGGCTAAAGTTCCATGCCCATGGCTGGATGCATTATCAGCAAGATAGCTTCACATAGCTCCCTGACCAATGGGCTCTTTTGTAGTTCTGGGTGTCTGTACCTATGTTCTTCAACAACCTCAAACATCATTACTTCCCCTGCCTCCAAAGAAGCTCCTCTTCCCAACCCCCATGTTCCCTACTTGTGTGGATAATTTGGTCCTTAGAGTTAGCCACTGAGGTTCAGAACCTCAGAGTACTTTTAATTTTTCCTCTTCTTCACTCATAACCAAATAGGCATCATGTTTTACTGATTTGTCTTGGCAGAGTCTCTCCAAGCCATTTGCTTACTATCTCTATTGCCTTAACCTTGGATGGGGTCATGGTGACTACACAATGATAGTGCTCTGGACTCTCCTCCTATTTCATGCTTTTCATCATCAATACAACTCACGGAGTTCTTTATAAACGTTGTGCTTGGAAATGTGGTGAATAAAGAATAGACAGAGCCTTGCCCTGGAGGATTTACATTCCAGGAAAGGAGATATATAAATATGTATCTCCCACATCACAGAGAACCATATGCCTGATGATTGAAAATTGCTCAATAAATTTGCTTTAAATAAATTAACATCCAAACAATACACTAAATGTTCTGGTGGAGTGTGAGAACTCAAGCCAGAAGGGAAGGTTTTAGCAGGGAAGTTGCAGCTTAAGGAATGGCTAAGATTTATGTAAACAGAAAGGAGGTGAGAGGGAATTCCAGGTGTTGGAAGTAGGAGAGCCATGTTGAGCAACTGGGTTGTAATTGAAGAACACAGGGGCCAGTTAGCCCAGTTGCACTGGAAGACTTCTCAGATGGGCATTGTAGCAGTAATGTTGGAGAGCTGGGTGTGGACACCTTGCAGGGAGTTTGACTTCCTGGATAGTTGCATTTTGATCTATTCGAAATGCAGTGGCATTTGAACTTCAGATGCTCTTCCTCATGCATGTGGTACAATACATTTATGAATGCAGTATACTGCTTTAGAATACAAGTCATGATGTCAAATTTCTCTAGTGGCAGATGGCTTAGTAAGACTTCAGGGTAGAAACTCTTTGCTTTTATGTTTCATAGATTCATAAAAATTAGATATGGTTTGGCTCTGTTAGGCTCATTTTACCCTTGCTATCCTTGATGCATACTTATTCCCAAGGAAGCATTCCAGAGAGGCTATGAGGTACAGTTTCAGATGCATAGGTCCAGATCAGCAGGTTTTCATTTTCATCTTTTGAACCGTGATTTACTTGTTGTTGTAGCTCAAGTCCTTTAGGGCAAGGACTGCGTCTTACTCATTTCTGCATCAAGCATTGTGCCTAGCACTAAGCTGGGTACATTAGAGCATTCAATGAATGTTTGTGAAATGCGTAAATAAATGTGTGAGCTACTTAAAATTCATAATCATTAGGAATAGCAGTAATATTGAAGGCCCATGCAAACACCCTTTATCCTTTACTTAGAGTGGTTTTTTTTTTTTTTTGCACTTTCCTTTGAATCTGGGTGTTCTAATTTTTTTAGAAATATATACAACTGCAGAAAAAGGATGAAATCACAATATTTATATCAGCTGTTGGAAAATGATCCAGGTTTCCCTTGCTTTCCCCTTCTCAGCTTGTCCTCTGCTCCATCCTCTATGTTACAAACAAATGACGGCAGCTCACAGCTTGGTGGCAAACATCTGCCTAAAGCAGCCTGGCCCATCTCCCGCCCTAACCCTCTCATCTTGCCTGAAACAAAGTGGTCAGTAGTTTGGCTTTTAGGTTTTCCTTTTCATGTCCTTGTCCTGTTGACAAGATCTTTGAGCAGAGCAGATATCCTTGCCACTGGGGTCACTTTCCATGTGGATTTGCTTCACCCCTGATGAGGAGGCTACAGAAGGATGGGTCTGCTGAGTTCTCACACCCCCTTCTAGCACTGCTACCTCACGTTGTCTTCTTTTATCCTGTCATAATCCACGACCCAACACAACCTCCACTAAAGGATTAACAGCTAAAATGGAATTTTTGAAAGGGGGAATATCTACCTTTTAAGCTACAATTTTTACTATAGTCTTGATCTCTTGATCTCCACACCAGCTCATTTTCTTACCCTGCATTCTTCCCAGAATATTAAAGCCAACAAAACCCACTTCATCTCAAATATTAGAGTCACAGCCATACTTCCTAAAATGTGAGAACACCCATCCTTTGGCTTTATGTCTCTAAGGGCCTCTAAAGCACACACACTACAATTCCCAGGAAGCTTGTTTTGTTAAGATGTCATGGGTCACAATCAAATCCCCATGCTTGACATTTTGTACCTTATCGTAATGTTGTGTTGTGTTTATGATACACATGGTAATCTCACTTCGCTGAAAGCTTGTTGAAAACAAGAACAGTGACTAATTCGTTTTATATCCTCCATGACTCGTAGCACAATGCTGGGACTTCATGAGCCTAAATAAAAGTGAGCCAGTGAATCAATGAGTGAAGTAATGATTGAATGGGAGAATGAATAAGTGAGTGATTAAGGAAATGAGAGGGTGGATTAATGACTAAGTGAATGTACATCAACAGGCTATTAAAATTCTAACTCCTTTTGAAATATAAAAGACAGTGGGAGATGTGTATCGTACGTAACCAGTTATTTTTATTTCTTTTTAAACAGAGAAGGCCGAGCTGCTCTGGTTTCATCCTTTGGGGTATTTAAATATTTGACCATGTACGGCATAATCGAATTTATCAGTATATTGCTGCTCTATTGGGTATGAACCAAAATCATTTTGTCCCAGTTCTAATTGCATTTACATCTCTGGTTTATTCTTCAGGGCGTGGCTCCTACACAGAATTTAATGTTTTATAAATAAATGACATTTCTCAAAATAGGTGCCTGCAAACTCGGGAAGCTACTATAACTGTGCATGAAATGTGGAGCTAGAAATAAGTAGATGTGGATCAGTTTTCTAGGGTGTTGTTTTCTCTGGATAACCTGAGACTCTTGACCTCTCCAAGCCCTTGTTTCTTTATTTGGAGTATGAAGATAGCTTTAGAGCAGCCTAAATATAATCCAGCAAGAAATGGATCAGTCTCCAACTGTGGAATATTTTTGGCAAAAGACTGAGAAGAGATAAAAGGGAAGAAAAGATTTTAAATTTAATTTTGAAGGGCTAGAATGCTAAAATCCTCCCATAATGGAGCAGTTAGACATATCATTAGTAAAGAATTAGCAATTCCTTAAAACTAAAAAAAGACTCTTAAAATTAAATAATAATAACCGTTTAAAAATTAATTAGCTGTATAGAAGAACTCTGTACAGGTTGAAAGTAATCTTTATTAGTCAAATCACGGCTTGCTCTACAGTAAAATGATCTAAAAGGCCCAAGGAACACTTCAGGAAGGGAATTATTTTATTGCTTTCCTGGGAGATTTGAGAGGTGAACGAGAGGACCACAGTACTAGACCATCCAGTAGGCTGTTGCTTGCAAGGACCACACAGTGGGCTCAAGGGTAGCCAGATGGGGAGAGACAAGAATTGGAATGGGAATCAGAAAACCTGGATTCAAGTTCTGCCTCCACCCAGAAACCAAATTAGGTTTTTGCCCTTGGCCAAAATCTGCCTCCGGGAAGTTGGGCTAGCCGATTATCAGAGTCCTCCATAGTTCTGTGCAAGCTAGTCCTAGAATGAAAACTAAAGCTGCTATTGGAAACTTCTCCCTGCTCCATCTCATCCTGAATAGATATAATTTTACCACACTCAGGTGAAAACAAGGGAAAACATATGAGAAAGAAAAGTAACGAAGACAGAGAAAGAATTGGAGGTTGAGAGGGTCACTGAGAAACCGGTTGCAGTCTTTCAAAAACGTGAAAGCAGAACTTCAGTTCCAAAGCCTCCAGGCATGGAATTAGGAACCACAGTCCTAATGGGCTTACTTAGAGTAGGGGTCCTTGTTCAGTTTGTAAAGTGAATGGACTCTAAGAGAACTCAGTCCATGGGTAAGGAAGAAGAATAACACCAGTGGAATGAGTCGAGACCTTGACTTCAAATTTTAAGTTTGAAATTTCCAGGGGAACTTTTAAACTTTAATACCTTATGTTGAGAATTCAACTGCCGAGGCTGAGACTACAGCTGCCAGAACTAATGTGCAGGGTGGTTCCCAACTGACTGTTGTTGCTAATATGGTATTAAGCTAAACACTGGGAAAACAGTGATCTAATTTCATTCTATCCAAAGAGATGCTAATGATTTTAGGCTAAGTCATTTTTTTCCCAAAAAGGGAAGAAAAATTATAGTTGCTTCCTAACTACTTAAAAAAGTGTATTGGGAATGATTTTTAAAAAAGCAAAAAACAAACCTATAATACAATGGCAGAAATAACACTTACATTTACCTTTTCTTTCCTTTTCAGCAACTACAACTATTTGGCAATTACCAGTATCTCATGCAAGATATAGCCATTACTTTGATGGTCTGTTTAACAAGTAAGCTCTTTAGCAAAGTAAACTGTGTCATTTTCATTTATCTACGAAATTCTAGAAATTCACAAGAAAGAACATCTTAGAAAGAGACACCCTAATTACTAAAACTGCATTTTCTATGATGTTTTTGAAAGTGGTGATGGGGTAAATTAGGAATTTTAATCCTCAGACTTGGCATTAAACTGTCCTGATAATGAATAGGTCTTAGCCTCAAAATATTGTCAACATAGTCTGAGTTCTTTGTAGCTTTGTGTCTTGTACATAGAAAAATGAACAAGAAATCTAGAAAGGGAATTTTTTAAAACCCAAAGGTCACTTTCCATTATTCAGCTATGCCTCACATTGACATGAAACCAGATTTTTGCTAGGTCTTTGATGTACGAGAACAAATGGCTAGCATTTTATTTTAGTGGAATTCTCTCAAAAGCAAGGTGTGGCTCACAGCAGCTATTGCTCATTTCCTTCCTTTGAGATGACACTGATACAGTATTTCCTATCAAGGAACTCAGGGCTTGATGCCAACTCTTAATAAGTGGGAAAGGAGCCTTCACCAGAGAGCAAAGAAGAAGAATGGCATTGTCATCTCTTTTTCCTTGCTCAACAATGGAAGTGTTATGAAAACTAACACATAAAACATAAGGCAATGCAGGATATTAATAACCTTGAGAATTTCAAACAGCATCTTAAAACATGAAACAGATACTGAAGTCATGTATTTTATCAACTCAATCACAAAATTTATCAGTATCAGAGATGTAAGTACCGTAATTTTAATTTTGATTCTTAGGGTTAAAATGTCTATTTGTAGCCCACTAAAGTATTTTTCTCTGTGTTATTAACATTCACATGACTGGATAATTTTGATTCAATGAAATTGCTTCTATAATGTTATATTTTAAGCAATTGGCACGACTTACTTGTGAATGATGCTAAAAGAATAAGGACCACCGGGAGGTTCCAAGAACTAAGCTACCAGGCAGTAGCATGGAGGTGAAGGCGGTGGCCATTCTCCACCACTCCCTACCTCTGTGACCTTTGGCAAAACGTCCTAATAGGGTTTTCAGGATCAGATAAAATGATGCTTGTAAAGTGTACATCACAGTCCAGGGCACACTAAGCACTCATTACAGATGAATGATCTTACACTGCACCACTTCTCTTTTTCTTCTCTTTAGAAGACTAACTTGGTGAGCACCTGAAGAGAATCAGAAAATATGTACAGGTAGATCAGTGTCATTTGAATTCCACAATAATGGATGGTAGTTCCAGGTTTGCCTCAGAATTTCTATATGACCTTGAGCAAGTTATTTTGGAATTTTGTACACTCAATTCCATGATATTAGTAATAGTTATGGATTTGACTCCCACCGTAGTGAAGCTATTTTAATGCCCATAGCAATAGCCTGTTGAGCTTCTTGCCAGTTGGTGGAAACTCAGCCTTGCATCTCAGAGTGGGCTCCGTGGGGGGGTTGGGATGACCTAGGGCAGGACCACTATTACCACTAGGAGAAACAAGCCTCAGAAGTGTAATAAACCAGAAGCATAATGTTTTATTGAAATATCAGCACTTTATCCAATTATTATTCAACAAACTGTAGCTAGTTCAGTAAATGAGCTAAACTCAGGGGAGGTTGGTGAAGGGAAGAATAGAGGCAGGAAACAGCTATTTTTGTTTGTTTTTTACCCTGTGCTCTCAAACACCCTATTGTTTTCCCTTTCCTGCAAGCTCAGTCATCCCACAGGCAGATCATTTTCTGGTCAATTCCAGGTATTAAAGTGATCTCATCTTTAGATGTGAAAAGTCCCTGTATTATAAATCAACATTTCATATTTTCATCCAGTTCAAAGCTTTTCTTCCCCTAGATCTAGTCTGGCCTATGGCTTTGAGCAAGCAGTGGGTGAGAGTGCCATGCATGGGGATATTGTTGTTCCCTCCCATCAAATGCCCTCTAGTAAGGCAGGCATCTACATTCAGACAGTGTGCGTGAGGGTCAGCAGTGAGTTCTTGGGAGCTTCCTGTGGATTGGTCTGGACAGGAGGACACCCTAACATGGTGATGCTCTCTCCTACTGATCTCACGGAATTCCTTTCTGCAGCTGCCTCCTAGTGGTACATACCACAGAGCCTTCTACTGGTGGACCCTCTAGCTACAGCAGGCTGTCCCATTGGGCAGATTCCTTCCAGGGTAACTCTAGCCTGGCTAATTTCCATGGCTTCCACTTGACCTATCAGAGAGCAGATGAGATGCTTGCCTCATCTTCCCTCTGCTATTACAAGAAAGGAAGAGTGAGCAAGGCCGATGTCCTCTCTCAGCACCACCTCTAGTCTCTCCCAGCTTATGATTTCCTCTCATTGGGTTGTAGTGATGTTGAGGAGAAGAACACAGTTTATGCTGCTCTTAACAATTCCCTTTAAAGAATCTCCTGATAATCTCTATAGTTTTATCTTATATAGACTCTACATAGGTAACGGGGGAGGGACAAGCTTAGAGTTGAACAACCAATATGTCTCTTTCTTGCTAGGTACTGTAGAGGTATGACTATCATCTCTCTTTACAATAAATTGACACCATTCATTGTCCTCAAATATGAGGATGAGCAAAATTCTCCAGACAACAGGGAAAGCCCCATGCAACATACTCTTACAGAAGTGTTCATCTTTTACTGTGTGTTAACTACATAGATGCCTAAGGCATGAAGAGGCTGACTGCTCAAATTCAGAGTTTAGTAGGGGAATTCACATACATGAACGGTTGAGATGCAAGTTGAAAGTAGTGAGTGCCAGAAAACAGCAGATGCTTTGGGAGTTCAGAGAAAGAAGAGATTGTGTCTGATAATTTTGGGTTAGGTAGGAAATAGCAATGGATAAAAGAGAAAGATACTAAGAATGGCTGCATGAAAGGAGTAGCATTCACATCAAAACAGGAAGGATGGATAGATTTCGAACATCTTTTGCTAAAAGAAAGATATTTCAAGTAGAAGGAAGCAGCATGAGCAAAAAAAGCTAATAAGTATGGTGCATGTTTTTAATTTGACCACACTGTAGAGTGTGTGAAAAGAAACAGTAGGAGACAAAACTTGAAAAGGTGAGTTGGGCCAGATCACAGAGAATCTTGACTCCAGTCTGGCAACTGTGGACATTCATCTGCAGCCCTTAGGAGTCATTGACAGTTGGACAATCGATGTAAAATTACAGATGTCCCCAACTTATCATGTCTTAACTTATGATTTTTGACTTTACAATGGTATGAACGTGATACGTGTTCAGTATCACGAAAGCAGTATGATACTCTCTCAGGACGTCGGGCAGTGGCAGTGAGCTCAGCTCCCAGTCAGCCATGTGAACACAAGGGTAAACAACAGATACTCCACAGTGTACTGAGTTGCCAGATGATTTTGCCCAACTGTAGCTAATGTACGTGTTTGAGCACATTTAGGGTAGGCTAAGCTAAAGTAGGATGGTTAATATGTTAGGTATACAGTACGAAATGCATTTTTGTCTCATAATATTTTCAGCTTACAATGGGTTTATCAGAAAGTACACTCACTGTAAATCAAGGAGAAGCTATACTGTCATCAAGACTTTACACATTTCCAAGTTCACAGGTAAAGGTTTTCAGTCTTAATCCCGAATTAGTGCTAGGAAGAGACAATACCATCACATATTTAATTTATTTATTTGTCTATGTATACTCTGCCTTGTTCCCAGGATGTTTTAAAGCAAAATATGAAGACAGCTAATAAGGCAATATGATGTACTAAAGATAAAATAAAAAAGACAAATAAGATGTAGTCAGGAGGGAATTCAACTAGGAGAGTGCATGTCTTGAAGTCCAATTCAACTCCAAGCTGTGTAACAGCCATCTTGAAGGAAATTTGTTCTAGCTACATCTCTGTCCTTTCAACGAGATCTACTCAAATTATATTAGATCAAGAAAATAGAGGAAAGGAGTGTTTAAAAATATAATTAAAACAAAAATCCAAGAAATGGAAACTCTGAAAAATCCTGGTCCAAGGAGGACTGGAACACTCAAGGGTCAAAAATGGAGTTCACTCTATTTCCAAGTGGCTATCCGGTCTCTTTCTTCTTCTCTTCATTCTTACTGTTGTCTTCTGTCTTCTTCTACTCATTCACCTTGAAAATGACCCCAAAAGGTGACACCAGGACTGAGTCTCCATAACCTATCTGCTTGTCTTCCCACAGTTAGTGAGCCCAGCTTCTCATTGTCCTACTTGAAAATCTTCTGGAGAGAAACTTATTGAACTCACTTGGGTTAGATGCCCACCTCGGGGCCAGTCATTTCTGTAGATGAAGGTGGGCTCCGGTAATTCAGCTCCATTTAGCCAACCACTCCAGCATCTGGGAGAGGGCATATCCAGAGACAGAGATGTAGGAGGAATTCATCAATTATAAAAATACGTCTCATACGTCCATCATTGTTTCAGTGACTCCTAACCTTTTCTGGGTCTTGGTCCCTTGAAGAATCTGATGAACTATATAGATCTTTTCACCTTAAAAATCTCATGATGCACACTCAAAATTTTGTATGTAGTTTACATGGGCTCCTGAGCCTCTTGAAATTTGACTTACGTAATTTGCAATGTTCGTGATATAAAGTAAACCAGCTAATTAGGAGAAACACAATTACATGGTATCCAGATGATGCCAAATAATTAAAAACTGTACTTTGAGAATAGAATTTGAAACTGTGAATTTCTCCCATGCAGTGGGCCCTATGCTGGGTTTAGTAAGAGCCAGAAGGTGGAATGAGACAGAGTTTCTTCTCCTAGGTAGCTCACAGTCTGCTGAGTACATATATAAACAACTAGATTTAATGCAAGGCACCCTACACTATAGCAACAATATGAATAATGTGCAGTGGGAACTCAGAAGGCGGAATGATTAATTTTAAATAAAATATAGCACTTTGGAAGTTTGCATTCCTATGCATGCAATCTAATAGCATATATCATCATCGTTTTAAGGAAACCTGGACAATTCAGAAAAGCTTTTCTGGCTGCTGATAAACAGTGCTACTTTCCAAGCTTGTATTTCAGAACTCTTCATTTTATTCTTTTAATTTAAGAGAGCCATCATACTTCAATATGCTTAAGAGCAGAGAACAGGGGGCTTTACAATTAGACAGACTTGAGTTTACATCAGCACTCTGTCACTCATTAACTGTGGGTCTTTAAGCAAGGCACTCTACTTCTCTGAATCTCAGTTTCTTCACCTGTAACATTTACCTGTTTTGCATTGCTTTTTAAGAAAATAAAAATAATGTTTATAAAACACATAGAACAGCCTCAGGAACCTAATAGGTATCCTGAAATGGTAATAATTATTTTTATTTTTATTTATAGTCAGGTATACAGATTCCCTGTCAGAAGTATTAGCAGTCTCTAACATGGAGAAAGTTAAAATATTCTGTGCAAGGACCCTTTAACATTCAGCTATTTCCACAATAATGCTTAGTCATAACTTAGACCCAAAACTCGGTGGCTTGTACCACCAAGCAGTTATTCTCCCCATTCATGGATCTGTAGGTTGACTGTTTATTCAGCTGATCTAGGTGGGTTCAGCTGAGCCAATCTGCTTTATGATGTAGATCAGCTGATCCTGGTTCAGGGTTTGGATTTGGTTCAGGTCCGTCCTACACTTTTCATTTTGGGGCCAGGCCGAATGGACAGACAGGGTATATGCTCATTGTGGGTGACAGAGAGCAGAGCCAGAGAGCAAGGCCAGCCATGCAATCATGCTTGAAGTCTCTGTTAACATCTCTTTGGACAAAGAAAGTCACACAGTGAAGCCCCTAATTAAGAAGTGGTAAAGTACACTCTACCACTATGAGGCCAATAATTCAATCTACCACAGTTACTGTGTAAAAGAACAGCCAGAAACTACAATGAGCATGAGAAAGAGACCAAAGAGGTAGAAGCCAGATGCACAGAGATGTAATTACACCTCTCTCTACTATACAACAAGCTCTTTATTATAATAACTCTATGGCTATGTTCTACTTTGGATATTAGAGTACAGAGAAAACTCCAAGCACTGCAGTCTCTGCCTTCTATGACACTAAAGCACAATCTCTTTACATCTCCTTTCAGCATTTACCACCATTCACATTGTGTGTCCCCCTTTGCATACCCAAGCAATGACTTCTGACATCAGGTACCCAGTGTTAGACTAAACTTTACAGTGAAGGATACAGCCTTCACAACAATGCCCTCACCCCAGATACCAGCCCCAAGTTTGGGGTGTCCATACCACCTGTACTTCTAACTAGTTGGCTACAAATTTGGGGGTGGTCCCATTACACTCTCAGTTTCAACAATTTTCTAAAAACAACTCACAGAACTCAGGGAAGTGCTACACTTACTGATTACAGTTTTATTTTGGCAAAAGGACACAAACGAGAACCAGCCAAAGGGAGAGACACATAGGGCAAGGTCTGTGAGGAGTTGCAAACATGATACTTCCATTGTCCTTTCACTGTGGAGTCAAGACGCCTCACTCTTCTGGCACACAGATGAGTGACAATAGGCAGAATACTACCAAGCAGCGGAGCTCAACTGAGCTTCATTCAGTGTCTGGAGGTTTTATTGGGGTTTCTTTATGTAGGCATGATTGATTGAATCACTGGCCATGATGTTGAACTTGATCTCTAGCCCACCCCCTCTCTGGAGGTCAGGATGGTATCATGTGGCTTGAAGTTCCAACCCTTTAATCACATGTTGGGTCTTTTTGACAGGGCCAGCCCCCTTCCTAAGTCATCTTGTTAAAACAAACTCTCTTCAGACCCACCATCAGTCATCTTGTTAGCATAAACTATCAAGACCCACAATGGATAAGAAAGATACTCCTATCAGTTAGGAAATTTCAAAGGTTTAGAGGATACAGCCCAGGAACTGGAAACAAAGGACAACCAAATTCTTCATTACGTAATCTATCTGTGTCTTTCAGTAGACGTCAAACTCTTTGAGGGCAGGTGAGATGTTCTTCTCCTCCATATACCCTACAACCTCTAGCCCAGTACCCTGCCACAAAAACATCAATTGAAATGGCAAACATAAAGTCTTCATCATAGAGCTTTAGAGTAAAGAAGGTAAAAGGGTATTTGAATACCATTTAGACCTTCTAACACACTCATTTTATGTAAGAGAAAATGAAGGGTTAGAGTTTACCTGATTACCCCAGAACACACATTGAATTTAGAGTTTCATTTACCACCCTGCCTCTATATGTATGCACACAAACTTAAACGTACACACCCTACTTTCTTCCTTACATGCATCAAAGAAACCATTGATAAGCTGTGAAAAGGAAAGAGGTGACAGACATGAAGACAAGAACTGAAACATGACTATGATGTCAGTATTTAAATGTGATATTTCTAATTCCTGACCTCCCCATGCTTCTGTCCTGTTCTCCCTGGGAAGTAAAGTACATTTCATTTTCATTGCCTTGTTAGAATATGCAGCTTCTAAGAAGGATGCAGTCATATTTTTTTTAACAGTTGTTTTTTTTAAATTTCTGCCCATTACCAAACCCTTAAACTTAAAAAAAAAATTCGTAGGATCAAAAATACAATATATTTTACAACTCTTATCTAGAAGCAAGATTTTTAAATTTATGAGTTCTTTTCCCTAACTAAATGTAATATGCGCTAGCAGTCCTCCGTTCACATGCGTATCCTGAAAGGAACTTAACACACCTGTAGCATCTATCACAGTGCCTGACACATAGAAGTGCTCAGAAAATGCTGGCTTAATGAATAATAGAGTGTGTGCTCTTTAAAAAAATGTTCAGCATATGAAGATTAGTCTGGTTAGATGCCTCCTTATTCTCTTCATTCTAACTCCCCACTTTCCCATCACCACTGAAAGATTATCCCATGTGGAAGGCCATCTTCCTCTTTTACACACCATTCCTTGTCAGTTCTGGTTATGCAGAAAATATTTGCACCATGTGACATGGTAAATGTATTAATTACAAAACTTTTTAACCCATTATTTTTCATTTCTGAAGATGAAACCAAAGCATGTAAGAAACAAAGCCTGGTAGAATTGGATAGCAACTAGGCAATGTGCTTACTTAGGTATAAACCTTCAGTTCATGTTTGCTGAACCTGAATCCCAATGCAAGACTCAAGATGATATGCATCTTGATCTTCAATTCTCAACAGTAAAATTGTAACAGGAAAAATGCGTTTGTTTTTCAGTGAGTTCAACTCATGCCTACCCGAAGCTGGCTCCATATCGACCAGCAGGACAGCTCCTTTCTCCCCCTTTGCTGCTCTCAGTCTTTTTGAATTCCTGTTTCTCCTGCATTGTGCATATCTTTGCATTTCTCTATGTGAAGCAGCAGCCCTGGTACTGTGAGGTCTACAAATACAGGTAAGTTCATTTTCTCAGTTTTGCTTTCTAAAGATGCTATCAGTATCCGATGACATTGTCCAACTTGGTTTGAACATATATCCTAAAACTTTAATTAACAAGATGTGTCTCTACACTGCAAAACACAAATGATAGGAAAGAGCACAGTTCATAGGCGCAGTGCTGGGGTAAGCCCTGTGGAGTGGATGGGGAGAGATCTGTCACACTGGTTATTAATGTATTCATTCCCTGGTAGTTTGGATATCCTATAGACCAGGAGTTGGTAAACATTTCCTGTAGAGGGCTAGATAGTAAACAGGCTTTGTGGGCTAGATGGTCTCTGTTGTGACTAGTCAACTCTGCTGTTGTAGCACATAAGCAACTATAGACAATATGTAAACAAGTGGGTGTGGCTGTGTTCGAATACAACATTATTTACAGGAAGAAGTGTTGAGTTGGATTTGGCCTATGGACTGTAGTTTGCTGGCCGCTGATACAGACATACAAGAGAGCTTTGCTTAAATTATCTTGTTTTTTTTTCAAAGGAATGTTAAAATTAAAATGTTAATTGATGGTGTCATTGTTCTGATTAACTTGGAGCGCTAGACTCAGGACAAGTCTCTTGGCCTCCCCGAGCTTTAATCTTTTTGAGGTGTACTATAGCACAGATGCACAAACTTCATTTTTTTCTGACAAAGCGTCACTGCCCACAAAAGAAAAAGCAAGAAAAAAGCTGACCTTTTTAAAATAGGGCATGTGAAAATTGCCCCTTCTGCCACTGTGATCCTGAAGACATCAGAGCATCAGAAATTAGTGAAACACAGATTGAAAACTATCAAATGATGTCAAGATTGTCATTTAGATCCAAAATTCAGCAATTCTAGTATTACTGGCAATATAGAATCCCGTTTAGTTTCAGAACTGGATTTTTCCCAACGTTAGAATGCATATACTCTGAGACGTCAAGGTTTGACTGAACCTAGGAGATGATACGGGGTACCCAGAAGCGGGGTGGATAGGAAATCAGGAACTCTGGGAAATCCTCCCTCTGTCACAAACTAGCTATGCCGTATTAGCCCTCCACTTTCTTGTCTGCAATGTAAATGTATTGGACTAGTTACACTTTAGTTTTAAACTCTACAATTCAGGCCATCTAGTCTGTCTCTTCCTCTTTGTGTGAGAATGCTTTGTGACTACTGCTTATTTGTTTCATTAATTCATTTAGCAAACATTAACTGAATATCTACCCAGGCATACCTCAGAGACATTGCAGGTTCTGTTCCGGACTACCACAATAAAGTGAACGTTGCAATAAAGCAAGTCACATGAATTTTTTTGCTTTCCCAGAGCATATAAAAGTTATGTTTATACTATACTGTCATTCATTAAGTGTGCAATGACATTATGTCTAAAGGGACAATGTACATACCTTCATTAAAAGTATTTTATTGCTAAAAAATGCTAACAGTCATCTGAGCCTTCTTTGAGTCCTAATCTTTTTGCTAGTGGATGCTCTTGCCTTTATGCTGACGGCTGCTGACTGATCAAGGTGATGGCTGCTGAAGGTTGGGGTGACAGTGGCAATTTCTTAAAATAAGAAGACGACAAAGTTTGTCGCATCAATTGGCTCTTCCTTTCATGAGAGATTTCTCTGTAGCACTAAATGCTGTTTATCACATGCATTTTACCGACAATAGAACTACTTTCAAACACAGAGGCTGTGCTCTCAAACCCTGCCACTGCTTTATCAACCAAGTTTATGTAATATTCTAAATCCATTGTTATCATTTCAACAGTGTTCACAGTATCTTCACCTGAGAAGATACCATCTCAAGAAACCACTTTCCTTGCTTATCCATAGGAAACAATTTCTCATTTGTTAAAATTTTATTATGAGATTGCAGCAATTCAGTCACATCTTCAATCTTCAGGATCCTCTTCTTTTTTTAATTAAATTTTGAGACGGAGTCTCATTCTGTCACCTCACGTAGAATGCAGTAGCATCATCATAGCTCACAGTAACCTCAAACTCCTGGGCTCAAGTGCCAATAGACTTGCTTAATGCAGGATTGCCACAAACTTTCCATTTTTAAAAAATACAATATTTTCAAAGCACAAGAGAGTGAAGTGCAATAAAACAAGGTATAACTATATGTGAAAAGCACATTTCTAGACCCTAGGGAGCCCAGGATAATAAGAATTAAGTCTTTCATTTGAATTCACAGTTGGAAAACAAATCTTGTTTATCAACAGTTACAATAGCAGTTTAAATGTTCCAAGCTGAAAAAGATAGCTGGTGGAAAAAAATTCTAAGTTTGATTATTGAAAAAAAAGAACATTGCAAATAAATCAGTCAGGACTGGGAAGGCCCACATCCTAAATGAATATTTTTTTGAGTAAATATTATGTGACCACACTGTGCTAGGTGCCAAAGATTTATTGTAAATTTAAGTAAAACAAACAAAAAACAAAACCACGAGGGAAAAATTCTATATTCAAGTAACTCACATCCTGGACATGTAAAATAAAAATATATAGCAAAAAATTGCAAAACAATGAGCTAAATGCATCAGTAGAGGAAAGAATAGGGGCACTAGTTCCACTTGCCACTGAAGGTGAAGACGTTTCAGATGCAGTGATGTTGGAAGGATGAATGTTATCTCAGTTAAAGACAATAGAACGAGCAACCCAGGAGGTGTGAGAATCATGATGTTTGGGGAACAGGAAATAATCCTATATGTTTGGAGTATAAGGAGCATGGGAGGAGTAACGAAAGATAGATCGAGCACAGGATGTGAAGGTCTATATAGGCCAGTTGGAGACATGTCAGCTTAATTTATCAGCTATAGAGCCATAGACACTTCGTAAGCAGGAGACTATCATGTTCTGTTCTTTACAAGATTCTGTGGTTGTGTAAGGAGGGCAGATTGCAGTGGGGGACTCAGACTCAGGACCCAAGTTAGGAGGCTTTCATTAGCCCACAAAAGAGAAAACTACACACACAGGCACATACACGTGTGCACACACACACACAATTGACATGGTTCATTTATTTCGTGAATTGAAAGGAATTTCATAGAAAATTTTCATCCAAGCCCTTTCAAGACAGATCACTTGTTCTCTGTTTATTTTTTTTTATTTTTTTTTTTTTTGAGGCACAGTCTCACTGTGTTGCCTGGGCTAGAGTGCCGTGGCGTCAGCTCACAGCAACCTCAAACTCCTGGGCTCAAGCAATCCTTCTGCCTCAGCCTCCCAAGTAGCTGGGACTACAAGCATGCGCCACCATGCCCGGCTAGTTTTTTCTATATTTTTAGTTGGACAATTAATTTCTAGTTTTAGTAGAGACGAGGGTCTCACTCTTGCTCAGGCTGGTTTCGAACTCCTGACCTTGAGCGAACTGCCGGCCTTGGCCTCCCAGAGTGCTAGGATTACAGGCGTGAGCCACTGCGCCCGGCCAGATCACTTGTTCTAAATGGAGTGCTGGACAAAGAGAAATCTTGACTTCCTATGTATTTTATTTCTGCTTTGTTATATTGCAAGAGGTGAACAAAATATGTCTTGGTAGTTACTGGCTGGAACAGTCTGAAAGCTAAAGTCTCATGGTGGTGATTGAAGTTTTTTTTTTCACCTAATGGATGAAAATAGAATAAAAAGTCCCATAATGCTGCTGATTCTTTTGTAGTGAGTGCTTCCTGGCCAACCAAAGTAATCTCTCAATAAACGTGAATTTGGAAAGAAACTGGACTGGAAATGCAACTCTGATTCCTGGTTCAATTTTAAGTTTTGAGACTACCACACTGTGGCCTATCACTACCATCAACCTTATTACAGTAGCATTTATCTTTTCAAAGGGAAAGCCATTTCGAAAACCCATCTATACAAACTGTGAGTATATGAAGTATAATTTTTCTTTATGAATATTTTCCCATTCCCTCCCTTACCCTGGAGTTGCAACTCACCGATGAGGTGACGGGCTGGGGAGGAAACAATTGCATTACTCTAAAATGATTGTTGAACGTAATGGTTGTAGATGGTACAGCCCATGGGCAGAAACCTGCTCATTTGCAGATACGTGCAGACATTATTCAAAAGTCACATGAGTCCTATGCTATTGTAAGTCATCAAAATCATTTTAACACATACATATATGTTTATCATGCAATTGTTCTGGCATTTCAGTATTATAGATAATGCTGTGAAAAAACATACTTTTATAAATCACTTTAACCTAGTCTCTTATTTCCTTAGGATAACCAAAGTAAATTTTTTGGTGAAAGCATGTGAAAATGTGAAGGCTTTGTGTACACAATTTAAGTTGCCTTCTAAATAGTTTGTGCCAATTTTAACCCCTATGAGGAGTTTTTAAGAGGGTTTGCATCATAATAGTACCCGGTGTACTACACTAAAAAATAAAAGTTTGCAGATGTTATAAGATTTTTTAAATGGTATCTCATTTGTGTATAGAAGGTTTTTCCTAATTATGAAATAGAATAGATAATCACATTTGGTTTTTAAATTTTCTTTAATGCTTTTAAAATCTAATTTTTTAATAATTTTGGTGTATAATTTAGAGTAGGGATCAAAAAAGTTTATCCAACTAGTCAACCAGTTTTCCTAGCAGATTTTATTGACTATTCAGTATTTAATATTCATTTCATTTATTTCCCAAATGAATGTAATACCACCTATATCACATCTATATTTGTATATATATTTGTGGGTCTTTATATATATATATAATTTATATTATGTAAGTTCATATATTTAATTAATTTATTTCCGGACTATCTTTTCTGTTTCTAATATGTGAGCCTGTTCTTGATTTACCACTATACTTTAAAAATTACAGTTTTACAATAAGTTTTATTTAATAAGTGGCAAGGTTAGTATATCCTCATTACTCTTCCTTTTCCAAAATTGCTTTCTTTTTTTCCTGTTCATTCTTCCAGATAAAGTCTATAATCAATTGTCAGGCTTTTAAAAAGCGTCCTTTGGGATTTCAATACTTTGGGAAGAATTTCACGTTTATACAGCTTAGTCTTTTCATTTAGGAACATGTCATGTCTCCTCAGTATTATGAGTGACTTTTTCCCATTATATTCTCTAACTAGTTATCACTAATGCATGGGAAATGTATAGTGTCATTTATATTTACTTTCTACCCAGAATGCTTTTTTTAACTTTGCTATTAATCCTTGAGTCTCAAGTGTTCTAGAAAAACAATTATTATCATCTGCAAGTAATAATGTTTCTTTTTCTTTTGCAATACCCAAATTGCTCATTCCTATTTTCTGTTTTAGCTTACAATCCAGAATTTCTAGGACGTTAAGCAACAGCAGATAGTTCTGCTCCTTAATAAGAATAGTTTTAGTAGTTTTCACTTATAAATGTGACTAAATGGTTCAAAAATAGACATCTTGAAAAGAAAATACTCTTCTATTTCCAATTAATAGAGTATTTTTAAAAATCAAGAATGAGGGGCCCAGCGCGGTGGCTCACACCTATAATCCTAGCACTCTGGGAGGCCGAGGTGAGTGGATCGTTTGAGCTCAGGAGTTCAAGACCAGCCTGAGCAAGAGCGAGACCCCACTCTACTGAAAAAAAAAAGGAAGAAATTAGCTGACAACTAAAAATATATATTAAAAAATTAGCTGGGCATGGTGGCGCATGCCTGTAGTCCCAGATACTCCGGAGGCTGAGGCAGGAGGATCGCTTGAGCCCAGGAGTTTGAGGTTGCTGTGAGCTAGGCTGACGCCGGGGCACTCTAGCCCAGGCAACAGAGTGAGGCTCTGTCTCAAAAAAAAAAAAAAAAAAAAAAAAATTAAGAGATGTATTTTATCAAATGCCTTTCTATTATCTACTGATATGATTATACTTTTTCTCCTTTGACCTATTGCTAAAATGCATTATGTTAATATACTTATTATTAAGTCATCTTCATATTCTTGACAAATTCTACTTTTTGTGGTAGATTATACTTTCACTAAATTAAATTTTATCTCTTTTATGTCTACATTTCATGTGGGATTAGTCTGAAATTTTTTGTGTAATGTTTTGTTAGGGTTGGATATTAGACTTGGAAACTCTTTGACTTTCTTTCCTCTGGAAAAAGTTATACATGAGAATCATCTATTTCTTGTTCATTTGCAAGAACCGACTAGAATGCTTTCTTTGAAAGAATTACTTAAGGGTTGATTAGTTTATCTTCTTTTTTTTTTTTTTCTCTTCCGAAAATTTTATTGGGGGAAAACTACAAAACATTTACAGTACAATGTTTACAGTCACAATTTGTAGTGAGCTGATTTCCCAAAATATATTACCACTCAAGTTGACTTATCTTGTTACATTCGAAAACCTACTCTGTCAAAGT
>CAUYRT010024643.1:0-33982 GCA_963574885.1 Lepilemur ruficaudatus
TCCCAGCCACTTGGGAGGCTGAGGCAGAAGGATTGCTTGAGCCCAGGAGTTTGAGGTTGCTGTGAGCTAGGCTGACGCCACGGCACTCACTCTAGCCCGGGCAACAGAGTAAGACTCTGTCTCAAAAAAAAAAAAAAAAAATCCTATGTGAACTGCAGAATTTTATCAAATGACTTGTTCTCATTTAATTCTGTGGAATAAATTATGCTAATAGATTTATTCATTTCTTAATATTGAACCACTTAAAAAAATTTTACATGAACTCTCAGTATATATATGTTAATAAAATAAAAGTGGAGTTGCTTTGGTTGAGGGGGGTCCCAGACTCCCTCCTGCTCATACCCCTGCAGCAAACCCTGAAATAGTTTTAGAATCAGTGGGCTAGAGAAAAGAGCTATGAAGGACAGAGCTATTCTGGTGTCCTAGGCACTGTGACAAAATTGAAGAATCAACTGTTCACCCTCTCTGCTTTTCTTACAGAAGTTATTGTTGAGATATAATCAAAACCAAACAAAAGATCAGGAGTAAGAACAATTACTTGTTTTTCCTCAGGAGGCAGTTTACTCCATTCATTGCCTAACATCCTTGTGATTTCTGGAAATGGGACTTCTGGTCTCTTTGCACGAAGCTGTTCACGACGCTCATTCATGAACCGAACATATCCTGTAAGGGGGGATTTGGGTGCATTGCTGTCTCGAAGAGGTTTCTTTCTCTTTCTTCCTTTGGACCAACCTCCTCGTTTACTTCTTTGCTATAAAACAAAACAAAATAAAAAACCAAACCCAAACAACAATTCCTCCAAAGAACCCAATAACAACAACAAATACCAACAAACAGAACAGAATAAGAGTTGCATTTTCCTATGAATAAGGCCCTGGATATTCAAAGCTTTCTAAATGTGTCATAGGTACAAATAACTGCAATGCAGTTTTCAAGTAGGGACTCTAGATGGTTCATTTGCAGACCCTTTTGTGTACCATACTACAAACTGTTGCACTAAAGGGCTACTTTTGTGGGAATCGCAACATATAAGAATAAGGCATACCATTATCACTCAAGCTTTGACCTTTATATGCACTTAGTAGGTCCTGATTCCTGACAGGGGAATATCCTCAATGAGAAATGCAGTATTACACACAGCACTGTCAGGGAGGCAGACACTGTCACAGAAGGTCAGAATAAGATGTTGTCACATGTACTGGGCAAAAGAAGGGACAAGTTGTAGAACAGGGATTAAAAATAATTCATGAAGGGTATTCTCATTAATAACATTCAAAGACCTGTTTATTTCCCATAACAGATAGCATATAGATTTTAAGTTTATTTATTTTTGTTTGAGACAATGTTTTCCTCTGTTTCCTGGGCTAGAGTGTATTGGTGCCATTATATCTCACTACAACCTCAAACTCATGGGTTCAAAAGATCCTCCTGCCTCAGCCTTCTGAGTAGCTAGGACTACAGGTGCATGCCACCACACCTGGCTAATTTTTAATTTTTTTGTAGAGACAGGGTCTTGTTATGCTGCTCAGGCTGGTCTCAAACACCTGACCTCAAGCAACCATCCTCCTTGGACTCCCAAAGTGCTAGGATTACAGGTGTGAGTCACCATGCCCCATTGAGATTTTTCTTTTTTTTTTGAAGAAGGTCTTGCTCTATTGCCCAGGCTGAAGTACAGTGGTGAGATCTCAGCAACCTCCAATTCCTAGGCTGAAGCAATCCTCCTGCCTCATCCTCCTGAGTAGCTGGGACTACAAGCGTGTGTCACCATGTCTAGCTAATTTTTTTATCTTTTGTAGGGATGGGGTCTCGCTGTATTGTCCAGGCTGTCTCAAACTCCTGGGCTCAAGTGATCTTCTCGCTTTGGCCTCCCAAAGTTCTGGGATTATAGGCATAAGCCACTATGCCCAGCCTGAGATTTTTAAATTGGTATCTAAATCTCAGAAAAATTTCAGTAAATATAATATAACCAAAATGAAGACTAGCTCTTTGGCTTAATAATCTTATCCTTAGGATGTATATTTTATGGTCAAAGGTCTCTACATGTTGAGTTATTTGTTAAATCAGAAGTTTAAATCACCTCTTAAAAAAACAAAAAGGACTGCGGTAACACTCATGTTTTACCACAGCCTTTTTTCTTGGCCCTTTCCATGAGATATAAAATACACCATATTTTTGCTTCATAATTTTACAAATACACACAGACTATCAGTTAATGTTTTATGGATACAATAAGTTTTATTTCAGATAAGAGAAAGATAAATAAAAAGGGACAAAAACATCTAAATACTATTTATAGTACTCCACTCCTCCAAATATGTATATAATGGTATAATGACTCACTATTGGGTAAATGGTGCATTTGGTATTAGTTGGGTTTTTAAAAAACCTATTAATATCAAAGCTACTACAGAATTTAAGATGTTTAAGAAACTTTAAGCAGTCATTATAATCGTTAAAAATGCCAACAGGATAGATGAAAAAATGAGCTCTTTTAAAATAAGAAAAAACCCCCAAACCAATGGAAATATCTTTTCTGGTTTAAAACAAAAAGTACCTTAAAACATAGATAATATATCAGTTATTTGTAAGAAACACTGCAAGTCCAACAAAGGCATGACTGCCCAGGCCCATATGGAACCTTTGTGTGAGTTTGCAGCAGTCCCCAATCTTTTTGGCACCAGGAACCAGTTTCACGGAAGACAATTTTTCCATGGACTAGGAGTGGGGCAGGGATGGTGAGTGATGGGGAGAGGCTGTAAATACAGATGAAGCTTCCCTTGTTCACCTGCTGCTCACCTCCTGCTGTGTGGCCAGTTCCTAAGAGGCCACAGACCGTTACTGGTCTGTGGCCCACGGCTTAGGGACTGCAGAGTTAAAGAAAGGTGTTCCCTATGGGAGGGTGAAGGACTTGGTAAATGGTGTGAATTCTTTGGGCACATATGGCTCCAAGTGGCAGGGCTTGGTGAACAGAGTGTGGCCCTAACAAGGGCATACATACCTCTCATCACTTACTTATTAATGATTAAATCACTCACTCATTCAATAGCCATTTGTTGAGCATCTACTATGAGGCAGGTATATTTCTTAGGTGGAGGGAAAAAGAGTCTACCTGTTTCTATGATATTAAAAATCTTAATGATTCTATATAAAACAAGAAATATGAAACAGAAAATTATACAGGTTATCAGCCCAAGAATGTAACAAGGTCAGATAATGAACACTTCAGTCAAAACCTCCCTTGCCAAATGCTTTTTCAGAAGCTTCAGAGGACACTAACAGGAGGAGATACTTCAGCTTACCTCATCTTCATGCCTCTGTTCATTGCCTTCTGCTGTATTTGAAGACTCATTCTGAAGCAACTGACCTTGGGAGAGATCCTCCACAAATTCTGGATTGTTGGTGGACGATGCAGTGCCACTGTTGTATGGAACCTCTGGGTGGGTTAACCTGAATAACAGGCAGAAATGCAAAAGTTCAGTATTGACAGCATCAAAAACTCCTCCTATTTACCAAGGCTCACGACAAATTTCCCTGCCAGCAAAAGCACATGCCATTCCTTGAATTAATTTCCCATTCTGTGTAAATGTAAACAATATCTGCATAGAAGTTACACAGTGTTTTTAAAAATGGTTTCAGTGCTTGCTTGAACCAGGTCAGTTCCATGAAGAAGTCTACCAAAAACAACTATAATCTTTTCTAAAAAAAAGACCTCTTCCCTCAACATAGACTTCATATTTTAGCTCTGAGCATGCAACAGAGACTGACTTTTATATACTACCTTTCAATCATCTCCAATGTAAAGGGAAAACACTATTAATGGAGAAGGTGAATAGAAATGAGAGTTGTAGAGGCCGTTTGCCACATATCACAAGAGAGAGTTCTTAAAGACCCTAAGAAATATCTCTTAATTACATTCCATAGGCTATTTCTTCTTGGATTATAGTGTTTCTTGACAATCAGATCACTTCACAACAATATTATCAAGTTCAGCAAGTTTAGGTATAAACGTTAATAAGTCAGACAGACTTCTATCCTGATCCCGCTGTTCTGTTCCAGATGAGTTAGCAAATCAGATCTCATCCTTCTGAAATATGAACACAAGTAGGTACAGGTGATGGTAGGCTCTTAGATTGACTTACCCTATCACATGTGGATATGAGAATGGAAGAAAAGGCAAGATCATGTGCTTGGAAGTTTGTTTTGTTTTTGTGTATGTGTGTGGGGGAGGAGTTGGGAAGGTAAGGCGGCAGAAGATGGATAATAGAGTAATATTCAGTCATTATTCTGAAAGAATGTGCATACTCCACAGGGTTATGGGCAATAATTACAACGCAATATAAGTACTAAAACAGAGGTTTGTAAAAAGTGCCATAGAGGCATGGTAGAGGGGATAATGAATTTTATATGTATGGAGAAGATGTAAAGAAAGATTTTAGGTCTGTCCTTAGCACACCCTACCTCCATATCCAGTCTAAAAAAAAAGGGTTTTACAGAGGTGGTCTTAAAAGATGAATATGTATTCATCAGGGTAAAAACCATCATTCCAGGCAGAATGAACTGGGTATAACAGGGAAAAGGGAGACCTATCATGAGCTACAGCAATAGACCCAGTGAGAGACAAGGGCAGGCAGGATTGAGAGCAGGGGAGGGAAAGCTAAGGGATACTTAAGGGGTAGAATGGAGAGAACTTAATGACTGATTGAATATAAATAGTGAAGGAAAAAGAAGAGTCGTGGGGTAAGTCTAAAGCTTCCAAATTGGTGATTACATACTTAATATTAACCAAGGTCAGAATTGCGTGCAAGTGTGTGTGTGTGTGTGTGCACACATGTGTGTGACATGGCAGATGAGAAAATGGCAAGTTTGAAATGCCTGTAACATAATTAAGTGGAAATGTCCCAAAGACAACTGAAAACATGTCCTCAGACAGCACAGGTGAAGAAAAGGCATGAGATAGATTTGAGAGGCACCAGCCCATGAAAATAATGGGCACTGCTAGATATTTTCCAGAAAACAGATGTGGAGTGTCCCGTGAATTAAAGAGATCACACTTATATGACCCTTTCTAGGAAACATAATAGATGATTTTAAGCAGGAAGTTCCTATATTTTTGAGGTCTTTTAAAAAAGGGTAAGTAAAAGAAGCTATGAAACCAATGCCAATCATGTTCTCTGAAAAGAGGTACCATCAGAGATCCAGTTTGATTTCAGCAGTGTTAATTTCCAAATATTTCAATCATTTTGGATGTGTTAGGCAACTTGTTCTTTCGCTGTCATTCTCATTTCAACTGTGCCATCTAACTCTTGTACATTCTTATTTCAGTAAAATATGAGAACTAGGTTTGGTGAATCCCTGACTGAACTGGACAGGGATAGGAAGAGAGTGGTCAAAGGTGTCGAATGCCTTTTTGAAAAGCTGGATAAAGACTGAAAAAACAAGGCTCTTTTGTTATCATGAATGAGTTGCTCATGTTCCTAGGTAAAGACAACAACCCTTTCATTTGCGCACTGGGTCCCAGACCCTCTTGCCTATTCAAGGGTAAGTTTTCAGCAATTCTGCCCTTTCTGGCAACACCAATTCTTTTACTTCTACAGGGTCAGCCCAATCAGCATATAAGTTTAATATTAGTCCTCTTAAAACAAAACAAAACACTCTTTCAATCCCACTTTTAGTTAAGGTCCTCATTTTTCTCCTTTCTTTTATAGCAAAACTCCCCAAAAGAACTTGTTTATACTTACTGACTTCAGTTTCTCTCCTTCAATTCTCTCTTAAACCCATTCCAGAAGAGATATGTGCTTATAACTCTTGTCAAGGCCACCAATGACCTCCATGCTAAATCAAATGTCATTTCTCAGTCCTCATTTTACCCTGATATGCCAGAGGCATCTCTGAGAGTTGATCTCTTCCCCTCCCTTGAAATATCTTTTTTTTTTTTTTTACTTGGTTTCCAGGACCCTATCTTTCTCTGTTTTTTTCTGCTACCTTTTTAGCTACTCACTTTAGTCACTGTTGACTCTTGTTCTTCATCCTGACTTCTAAATGCTGGGATATCCCAGAGCTCAGGCTTTAGATCTCTTCTCTCTGCTACTATACAGTTCTCATTTCTTTGGTGATCTCATCCAGTCTCATGGCTGTAAATGTCAGTTATATGCTGAAGACTCCCACCTTTCTCTTTCTAGCCTAAACTTCCTCTAACTTCAGAACCTAACATCAAACTGCCTATTTGACATCTCCGCTTAGGTATCTAATGAGCATTTCCAATTTAAAATTTTCACAATTGAGCTCCTACAATTAATTCCCTCTCCAACCTATTCAGTTTTCCTCATCTAAGTTAATGGCAACTCCATCGCTCCACTTGCTTAGGCTAAAACTTTGGAGTTGTCTTTGACTGCCTTTTTTCTCTATTCTCACAATGCTTACCTGGTCTTTCAGTCAAATCTTGGAATACCTTCAAAATATATCAAGAGTTCTACACTTCTCACTATCCCACATTCTCATTATCTATGAGACACACTCAATGAGGTTTTTGCCCCTACCACTCCAGCAGAAATACTGTTGTCAAAGTCACCAGTGATGTTTTTCAGGTCTTCATCTCTCTCCTGAATTATTCCAAGAGCCTCTTAACTGGTCTCCTTGGTCCTGCCCCTGATCCCTTTACTCTCTACTCAACACAGTCAGAGAAATCTTATTAAAAAACAGTTCAGATCATATCATTCTGCTTGAAACCCACCAGTGCTTTCCCACTTCACTCAGAGTAGAAGTTATTTATTCTGACCTCTAAAGTCCTACATGATCTAGTCCCTTATTACTCAAAGTATGGGCCTCATACCAGCAGCACTGGCATTATCTGGGATCCTCCTTATTAGAAATGTAGAATCTGTGGCCCTAAGTCAGAAGTCAGACTTTCTAAATCAGAATTTGCATTTTAATAAGCTCTGTAGGCAATTCATATATACACTAAAGCCTGAGTAGAACTGATGTAAGCCTTCTATTGTCCCTTCCCCAGTATGTACGACTCCAGTCACACTGGCCTCTTGGTTATTTCTTTTTTTTTTCCCTTCTTAAAAAATTTTTAGGCCAGGCATGGTGGCTCATGGCTGTAATTCTAGCACTCTGGGAGGCTGAGGCGGGAGGATCTCAAGGTCAGGAGTTCGAAACCAGCCTGAGCAAGAGCGAGATCCCGTCTCTACTAAAAATAGAAAGAACTTAATTGGCCAACTAAAAATATATAGAAAAAATTAGCCGGGCATGGTGGCGCATGCCTGTAGTCCCAGCTACTGAGGAGGCTGAGGCAGGAGGATTGCTTGAGGCCAGGAGTTTGAGGTTGCTGTGAGCTAGGCTGATGCCACGGCACTCTAGCCCGGGCAACAGAGTGAGACTATATCTCAAAAAAAAAAAAAAAAAAAAATTTTTTTTAAAAGTATTGGGGGGTACAAGCTGAATTCTGATACATGTATATATTGTATGATGGTAAAGTCTGGGCTTATGTATTCATCACCCTAATACTGTACACCATACCCTATAGTTAATTTTTCATCTCTTACCCTCTCCTCCTAGCTATTTCTACAAGGTGGAAAAACATCCTACCTCAGGGCTTTTGCACTGACGGCTCCCTCTGCCTAGAATAATCTTCCCCAGATAAGTGCATGCTATTAATAGTTACCTTACTTCTTTCAGGTATTTATTCAAGTCACTTTCTCATTAAACGCTTTCTGGGCCATCCTGTCTAAAATTGTTCTGCCAAACCCTTCCTAACCCTCTTCCCCTTTATTTTTTTTATCCATAGTTCTTATTACCATAGTATGTATTTTCCTTATTTATCCTGTTTATTGTCTGACTTCCCCAGTAGAATTTGAGCTCTAAAGGGGCTAGGATTTTTGTCTGTTTTGATCATTGCTTTATATCTAATGCCTGGAACACTGGCACAGAGTAGACATTCAGAAAATTTTTACTGAATTAACTGGATTTATTAACTATGCAGCCTTTAGAAAAGTCTTGGAGAATAGTTTCAGCTGAGTAGTGAGGTCAAAGCAGATATTAAATGAGGTGAGAAATGAGTGTGAGAGAAAGAAACAATTACAAAATATAGTCTGTTTTTTAAAGTGCTCTAAAGAATATTAAAGTAATTCATTTTAGGGATTAGTTAGCACTTCAACCTATTAGTGAATATATTTCCTCTTTGGTAAAAACTTCTAAATATCTAGAAAAGATAAAAATTCAAGAGGAACAGAGATTTTCAGGGGGAGAAGTAGACTACTGTTATTAATCCTTTTCTGTATTACTGTACATATTTGTCTAAAGATTCCACAGGAAGGAAATGGGGAGGAATAAAAAGGAACAGAAGTCAGCCAAAGCTCCTCAGCATCTTGAATAGGGAACCGTATTAAAAAATGTGATTGTTGGGAAAAACTTATTTTAATATCTGCAACAATTTGAACAGAAAATGCATGTTTTTTCAGAGCTAGCTCTGTGGCAGGTATTTCCTTAATGGTGCTAGGTCACTAGATCCATATATTGCTATACCAGTTCACAGGAATCAGAGCACTACAAAAGACAGCCAAATGCAGATTACAAAGCAGTTTACGATGGCACTTACTCTCTTTGCAAAGTGCAACAAATGTACTTTCTAGTCTTACGATCTAAAACTGACTCTTTAGTACCTCATATTTTGTTAGAAGCTTTGTTTAGAAGCCTATGCAGAGGCCCAATGTCCCAAAGCAGCTGCTTACCCAGTTGTAGCCAAGTCATTACTCTCCTTGGAGCCATCTTCATCTGCAAAAAGGGATGGCAGGGTAGAACTAGTCATCAAACTTTCCATCTCTCTAGAAGGAAGAGAGAATAAAAAAAAAAAATAATGGCTTACTTACTTTCTGTCAAGTTCCACTAATTTAACAGCCAGCTTTCCTTAAACTTTATCACATCAGCAACAGAATAGAAACTGACCTAAATATTTATTTTCCTGACTTGGACACATCAATTTAAACTCTATGGTCAATGGGCTTTTTAATCTTGATCTTATCAACTGACCAGACTAAAAACAAGTTAAATTTTAACAGCTGGGACACAGTTTGGAAAATTCTTTTTTATTCATGTAGAATGTCTTCAAAAGTATTATTCATTTCCTGTAGAAATTGTTAAACAGAGTAACTCAGAAACACTGCAATCGTGAGCAAGTTACGATTTTTGAGCTACAATTTTACCATCTTAGACACAGACAAAATTGCTGACTTAACACAGGGTTACTGTGAGGGATTAAAACTGAAAGTGCTTCATAAACAGAGAAAGGCTAAGATAGTAAGTGCTTTGAGTATTATTACATAAAGAAAGGTATTGTTGTTACAACATTATCAGTTTTCAGTCCTAGATGAATCATCCTTAGATTAAATGGTGACAAACTGAGCCCTCCAAAAGGAAATAATGCAAAGGAAGTTGAGGATGGAAGGCATACATGTGGTTCTGAGTCAAAGAAACCACACTTCCAGGTCAGAAATATGCTCCACATCACCATCATAACCAAGAGCAGAAATAGCATGCACCTGGGTACAGGAAACAGCTAAGTTTAACTGAAGAAAACAAATCGCAAGAACTTGAGGTTATCAGACTGAAAGGGTAAAAGGACAAAGTGACAAAGAGAGTAATTTCATTTAGCCTGTCACTACAAAGAAAGATTTTCTTTCAAGGCTTACCACCAAGGGCTTCACCCCACCTAGCTAAAAGCAGCAGCCTTCCATTTATCATGAAAGTGATATTCAAACAAAACATTCAATAGTGACCCTAAACATCAGCCACTTACGTGGAACTGCAAAGCACTCAAGAAAGAGAGTGCCTCAATTAAGCGGCAGAACCGAGAAGCAAATTATGAATTCACTTAGGAGTTTCCTCAGCAGTTATTTCAGGTGCTGCTGCTAAGGAGACCTCGTGAAACAGCAATTAAAAGGAAAGCACAGCAGCTAAAGCAGAGCGAGGATTCATTCCACTGCGGTGGAAATATGAATAAAATGCAGATGACACTGATAGCCATGTTCTCCATGTTCAATGCAGTGGTTTATTTCCAAAAGATAAACACTAATGCTTTATTTCATATTCTTACTTATTTCACTCTAAATTTATTAGTTAGCAGACCAAGTTCCATAAATAGCTTAATGTGAAAAAATGCATTTCTGTACATACATTACCCATTTTAGTGGGTAGAGCATAGAAGGCAGAGAGAGGAACTTCTCACTCAATCACAGAGTAAGGAGTTTATTCCACTGCAGGGATGCTTGCTAACTCTTTTCAGTTCCTTCAAGATGGGTTGTTTACAAATGGAATGGCTCTAATAAATGCCACAAAATTCCATTCTACATGTTTTTTAGAATAATCCTGACTCAAGTGTACATAAGTTTTTTCTTTCTTTTTTTTTTTTTTGAGACAGGGTCTCTCTCTGTTGCCAGGGCTAGAGTGTAGTGGCGTCATCATAGCTCATTGCGACCTCAAACTCCTGGGCTCCAGCAATTGTCCTCCTGCCTCAGCCCCCTGAGTAGCTGGGACTATACGCACATACCACCATGCCTGCCTAAGCTTTTTATTTTTTGTGGAGATACTTTTGCTCAGGCAGGTCTCGAACTCCTGGCCTCAAGCAATCCTCCTGCCTCAGCCTCCCAGAGTGCTAGGATTACAGACATGAGCCACCATGCCTGACCTCTAAGTTTTAATTCACATTATATGAAAACCAGATTAGAGCCTGGACTATAAGGGCTGCTAACATCACCTTACACTAGTGCCAATGTTCATTTTACCAAAAGAAAACTATCAATCAAATACCATAGAGACAACTCTAATGAGGAAACATTCAAATGGCCAGGTACACACCCCCAGGCTTTACAAGGACTCACATAACTGGCTTTTTCCTACGGTTGTCCCTAGAAATCAATGGCCTTTCAAGAACCTCAGGATTCAGCATTTGAAGCTCTTGGCACTGCTCCCATAGCCTCAAAAGGAGATATATTATCTGGTGGGGAACAAATGAAGTGTCTTTTCATTTACTATGCCAACATGACCCTGTTAGAGTGTTTCCCAGATATCTTTAGTCATTTTTGAGATGTGGGGAGGCAGCTGGATAACACAACCTTAACAACATAAAAATGGATCATATAAACAAAGGAAGTTCAGAGAACACACATTTCTTCCTTTTTGTCCTCTCTATCTTAAGTTTATTTTACTCAACCCATATGGCTTCGGATATATTTTCTCAGTGTTACTGAGTAGTCAGATCCCCAAGAAATGAGTAATAAAGTGGGTGGAAGGTTAAGGGGCCAAGATCAACAAAAGAAGGAAATGAAGAGAAGTCCAGTGAAGCCCAAAGGCCTCTAAACTAGTCCAATTAAGTTGGAAAATAAAATGATTCCCAAGAATACAGCTGGGATCCTGCAAAAATGTGTTTCATATGGTCTGTGAGGGAGTGATTCAAACTGAATCATGGCTATCAAGCCACTGATTGCCAAAAGCCCTTCACATGTAGCATCTGTGACTCATAATATCTCAGTAGAGAGGTCACAATGAATTTTGAAATTCTATGCAAAACACTTAAGAAATGTAATGAATGCTACTCTGCAAGGGGAAAGAAGAGAAATTTGTATAAAGGCAAAACAATATAAAAGTTTGGTTTTCCACTGCAATTTACATAAATAGGTTCATCATGCAGATGCTTCCTAGTAGAGAGGACTTACCCAGTGAAGGCTTCTACCTGGAGGCCTCACAAAAATGGTTATCTCCTTGGGCTTATACTTTGAACCAGGGTCTGGACCTTAGCTTTGGAAACCCTAAAATTCCCTCTAACACTACCCACTCACTAAAAAAAAAAAAATTGATGCATAAAACAGAGTGCCAATTTAAAATATTTTAATGGTGATAATAGAAATTATAATGAGAAATATATTAAGCATACTAGACACTTACTGACCAATGAACACATTCTCTCCCTGTAGTAATATGCAGAGTCAAATCATAATCAGAACATTGCTTTGGTCAACATAGGGTCAGAACAAAGGAAATTAGGTAGAATTTAAGAAATGTTCCTCAACTAAGACTGTTCTAGTAAACTTTTCCAAGGATAAAAATAATCGCATCAATGACACTATGTTATTTCAAGTGTGTTGGACAGTGCTGGAAGCATAATTTGTACTTCTATTTTCTGAGGTTGGCTCTTTTCAAGTACCCTCACCTTACATATGTTAACCCCACTTCATTAAGTCCACTCATGGAGATACATCATATTCCTTCCCATACCCCGTCCCCAATCATGCACTTCAGAGTTGAGAGGTGGGATTCTGCATTTCTTATTTTCCACACTATTATACAATCTTTATGCAAAATCCCTGGTTCCTTTAAAAATCATGTAACATGGTTATATCAACCTCATATTCAAAAATCTCTCAACACGATCTCCCATCATTTCAGCTCTCTAAATGACTCCTATTACAACTGACCTTTAACCACACAATCCCCTATTCAGTGACCCTTGAATTTCCCTTCTCTGCCCAGCTTAGATTCCATGGCTACGTTTCAAATGTTCCTTTGTCAACACTCTTAAGTCCCTTGCCTTGCTGTTTTTCTATAAACCAGAAGTATATCAACTCTGAGTTTTGGCTTAAGATGGTAGAAACAAAAAAATCACAAAATAAAGAGTGCTAAATTTGTGGGATCTAACCATAACTGGGCCCTCAATGCTCTCAGTAATCTTTCTACATGTTCTTAAGACATTTCCCAACTGCCACATCATCTCTGCCAAACTTTTCAAACTAATTCAAACCTAACTCACCAAACTCTTGAACTCAGTCTCATCTTTTCACACTCCCTAACCCCAACTCACACCAAAAGGCATACTAAATTGCTTTTTTTAAAGATATAAATCATATACCATAAAATTCACCCCTTTAAAGCATACAATTTGGGGGGTTTTAGTGTATTCACAAGGTTGTGCAACCAACAACATAACCAATTTTAGAACATTTCAGTTGCCCCAAAAAGAAACTCAATTCCCATCAGCAGTCAGTCCCCATTCTGCCCTCCTCCTAACCCTGGGCAACCATTAAGCTGCTTTCTGTCTTTATAAATGTACCTATTCTGGACATTTCATGTAAGTGAAATTACACAGTATGTATCATTTTGGTGGCTACTTTTACTTAGCATAAAGTTTTCAAGGTTCATCACATTATAGGATATATCAGTATTTCATTTCTTTTTATGGCTGAATAATATTCTATTGTATGGTTATTCCACATTTTGTTTATCTATTCATCAGGTGATAGACTTGGTTGTTTCTATTTTTTAGCTATTGCGAATACTGCTGCTTATGAACATTTGTGTGTAAGTTTCTTTGTGGATGTTTTCAATTCTCTTGAGTATATACCTAAACATGGAGCTGGACCTCCATGTTTAACATTTTGAGGAATGACAAAACTTTTTCAAAGCACTTGCACCATTTTACATCCCAACTAACAATGCATTAGGGTTCTGATTTCTCCATATCCTCACCACATACTTATTGTCTATCTTTGTTATTATAGCCATCCCAGTAGACTTGAAGTAGTATTTCACTGTGATTTTGGTATGCATTTCCCTGATGAGTAATGATGTTGAGCATCTATTCATTTGCATATTGGACATTTGTATAGTTTATTTTCTTTGGAGAGCTGTCTATCCAAGTCCTTTGCCCATTTTTTTTCTTTTTTTGAGACAGAGTCTTGCTCTGTTGCCTGGGCTAGAGTGCTATGGCATCAGCTTAGCTCACAGCAACCTCAAATTGGGCTCAAGCAATCCTCCTGCCCCAGCCTCCCGAGTAGCTGGGACAACAGGCATGTGCCACCACACCCAGCTAATTTTTTTTTTCTATTTTTAGTTGGCTGACTAATTTATTTCTACTTTTAGGAGAGACACGGTCTCACTCTTGCTGAGGCTGGTCTCGAACTCCTGAGCTCAAACGATCCTCCCGCCTTGGCCTCCAGAGTGCTAGGATTACAGGCATGAGCCATCATGCCTGGCCATTTGCCCATTTTTTAATTGGGTTAATTGTCTTTTCATTGTTGAATTGTAAGAGTTCTTTTTATATTCTGGATATTAGATCCTTATCAGATTTATTATTTGCAAATATTTTTCTCCCATTCTCTGGGTTGTCTTTTCATTTTCTTAATAGTGTTCTTTGAATCACATAAGTTTTTAATTTTGAAGTCCAAATTACTTTTTTCTTTGGTTGCTTAGCTTTCTGTGTCATATCTAGGAAATTATTACCTAATCCAAGTTTGTAAAGATTTACCCCTTTGTGTTCCTCTAAGAGTTTTAGCTCTTACATTATATCATTGATCCATTTTTGAGTTAATTTTTTTTATTGACATGAGGTAGGGGTCCAAATGCATTTTTTTTGTATGTGGATATCCAGTTGTCCCAGCACTATCTGTTGAAAGACTACTTTTTCCTCATTGAATTGTCTTGGCATTCCTAAATTGCTCTCTACTTACAAATGCACCACATTCTCTTACCTCTACAGCTCTCTGTAAACTGTTGTCTGGTTAGAATACTTCCTTAGTACCCTAGTCCTTCTTGTTTGGCTGATTATTATACTTACTCATCCTCCAAGTCTCACCTGACACATGTCTTCTTTCAGCACGTTCTCTTGGATAAATCAAGAATGTATCAAGCGTACCCTTACACACTGTCAGAGCATCCTGCACTAAATCCCCATCATGTTTGACTAACTGTACTGTACTTACCTTTTCTAACACTTAACTGTATGTTTTGTTAGGTCAGGAACAGTGCCTTATTTACCTTTCAATTCCCTCAGCCCTATTTTGGGCTTATCATGGGTGTTTGTTAAATATATATTTGAGGAATAAATACAATTATGTATTTCACAGCTTTATCATACTATTATGACCAGACTTTGCTTAAAGCCACACCTTATCCCTCAATTTAAGGAAGCTCTTCACTTATTCAATTATTATTTATTTATTACTCAGGCAGGTGCTTCTGCAGATGGCTGACCGCATTCATTATGTATTTCTTAACTGAATGAACTCTGAATCTGGGGGACCTTCAGTGCATTCTCTAAGTATATCCTCATATATATATGTTCTCCTTTACTACTTGTAAGGAGTGAGACTATCTTCAAACAATGGAGTCAGTCTTTAAGTCAACTGTAGTGAACATTACTGACTGATATATATATATTCTGTAGTGGAATTTTCAACTTTCCATTTATGCTAAGCTAGATATTCATGTCTAAGCATTTGATCTTAACATCAATTTTGCTCAAGATTTACTCAAGTGACTTCAATCTGTCACCCAGCAAACAAAGGAAAACTCACAAATGTGCCTGCTTGTTCATTCACTTGAACACTTACCAAACATCAACAAAATGCCAGGCATTATACTAGGGCCGGGGATTTAAATATGAATAATATATTGTCCACACAGATCCTACCCTCAAGGTATAATTTACTTTCAGTAGACAGAAAAAAACATAAAAAGAAATAATCACAACAAAACATGTTGAGTGCAATACTGATATATGCAAATACCACGATAGGAAAAAGCTTTCCGCAAGTGCTTCAAAAAGTAGAGTCTGTAAACTGGAAGCCCAGAGGCCAAATTCAACATGTAGACATTTTTTAGTTTGCAATGTATTTTTAAAATATTTGAGTAAGTGGCCAATATATAAAAATGAGGCAGTTACAAAAAAACCAGTTTATCTAAATTCTTTTATTTAAAAAAAAAATCTGCCAACACCTAGCCTATATCCAATGAGGGCAACATTCAGTTGGTACCAGTAACAGCTGTCTCCATTACAGTCTCCACTCTGCTCACCTCACTCATTTACATTACTGTCTTGTTTTATAAGCATATAAAGTTGGGCTCTCTTTTTAAGAGGAAGGACGCAGTGGCTCACGCCTGTAATCCTAGTACTTTGGAAAGTGGAGGTGGGAAGATTGCTTGAGGCCAGGAGTTTGAGACCAGCCTAAGCAAGAGCGAGATCCCACTTCTATAAAAAATAGAAAAATTTGCTGGGCATGGTGGCGTGTGCCTGTAGTCCCAGCTACTTGGGAGGATTGCTTTGAGACCAGGAGTTTGAGGTTGCAGTAAGCTATGGTGACACCACTGCACTCTAGCCCAGGTGACAGAGAGAGACCCTGTCTCAAACAAAACATAACAAAACATAACAAAACAAAGCAAACAAAAAACAAGAATAGGAAGCAGCAGGTTAAGCAAAAAGGACTGGCTGGGGACAGGAGAAGGACACTTTAAGCAGAAAGAGTAAAGAGAGACATTCGTGATAGACTCTTACACAAGGCATGTGTTCTCAATGAATCCCCAGAATCTTTCCCCTCCAGTTTTTCCTTTTAGTCAATAGTTTTCTTTCCACTTTTGATGCTATCTAAAAATTTCATCAACTAGAGATCTGACTAGTTTAACTAACAATCTCTTCGAAAGCAAAAACCTACTAGAGGCTCAACCAGGCAGACTCCTTCCAGTATCAGAGATCCAGCCGCACAGAAGGAAGTAAAGTAAAAGTTCACTTAGCCAAGACAATCAACTAGCTGCTGGTTAACTGAAAAAGTTGATTAAAATGAGGAATCAGAAAAAAAAAAATGCACTTAATTTAAACATTTTAATTTAAAACATATATTAATATTTGTCTATTCACCAACATTTTGATGTAGGTCCAGGGCCTTTCCTTTGAGTATTCATCCACTAACTGGAGTTCTATAATGTTTTCCTGCAGTTTTCACATCCATAATAACCTACCTATATTTTCTAGTTTCAGATTCTTTTAAATATAACAAGAGTTCAAAAGATACTTAAAAAGCAGTCAGTGTAGGATCCTTCTAGGATTTTTTTCCTGTAACATTTTACAGTTCAAGTGATGTAATCTACTATATCAATATGCTACAGAAAAAAGGTGGCATGATCTATCGATACATGCAGAAAAAACATTTGACAAAAATCAACTCCCATTCATGATGAAAACTCTGAGCAAACTAAGAATAGAGGGGAACTTACTCAATTTGATAAAGAATATCTACAAAAAAACCTACAGCTAACATCACACTTAATGGAGAGAAAATCGAAGCTTTCCTACTAAGATGAAGAACAAGGCATGGATATCCCCTCTCACCACTGCTTTTCAACATTATACTGGAAGTCCCAGCTAATCCAATAGGACAAGAAAAGGAAATAAAAAATATACAGCTTGGAAAGGAAGAAATAAAACTGTCTTTGCAGATGACATGATTGTCTATGTAGAAATCTGAACGAATTGACAGAAACTCCAAAATAACCAGAAAATAACCAAAGAAATAAATAAAAAACCGCTCCCAGTATGAATTAGCAATTGACAGAAATGTTGCAGGAGACAAGGTTAATATACAAAAGTCAAATGCTTTCCTATATACCAGCAATCAACAAGTAGAATTTGAAATTAAAAACATGTTATAATTTATATTTGCATCTCCCAAAATGAAATAGTTATGTATAAGCTAACAAAACATGTACGAAATCTACATGATGAAAACTACAAAACTCTGATGAAAGATACCAAAGAAGAACTAAATAAATGGAGAAATATTCCCTGTTCATGGAGAGAAAGATTGATATTGTCAAGATGTCAGTTCTTCCCAGTATAATCTATCAATTCAATGCAATCTCAATCAAAATCCCAGCAAGTTATTTTGTGGCTATTGATAAACAGATGCTAGAGTTTACATTGAGAGGCAAAAGACTCAGTTTAGCCGATTCAATACTGAAGGAAATGAGCTAAGTTAGAGGACTGACATCACCAGATTTATAGACTTACATGAAACTACTGTAATCAAAGACAGTGTAGTATTGGTGAAAGAACAGGCAAATAGATTCATGGAACAGAATAGAGAGCCAGAAATAGACCTACATATATACAGCCAACTGAGATTTGATAAGGGAGCAAATACAAAAGCAATACAATTTAGCAAACATAGTCTCTTCAACAAGTAGTGCTAGAACAACTGGACATCTACATGCAAAAAAAAAAAAAAAAAAGCATCTAGATAAAGACCTTATGCCCTTAACAGAAATGAACTCAAAATTTCTAGTTTGTTTTCAAAGAGGTTGCTAGTTAAACTAATCCATTTTCTAGTTGATGAGATTTTTAGGCAGTGAAAAGAAAAAAAAAGTAAAATGAAAACTATTGACAAAAAGGAAAATTAAGGCAGATCTAAATGTAAGCCACAAAACTATAAAACTCCTAGATGATACCATGATAATATAGGAGATAACCTAGATCACCTGCGGTATGTGGATGTTATTTTAGATATGACAATAAAGGCCTGATCCAAGAAAGAAATACCAGATAAGCTGGGATTAAAACAATTAAAAAATTTGCTTTGTGAAAGACAGTGTCAAGAGAAAGAGAAAATAAGCCAGCCACATACTGAAGGAAAAACATTTGTAAAAGACACATCTGATATAGAACTGTTATCTAAAGTATATAGAGGATGCTTAAAACTAAATAAGAAAATGAATTACCCAATTTAAAAATGGGCCAAAGACCTGAACAGATCACTTTACCAAAGAAGATACACAGATAGCAATTACGCAGACGAATTGTCATATGTCATTAAGTACAGTTGTTCCTTCCTGTGAGTGGGGGATTGGTTCTAGGACCCCCAAGGATGCCAAAATCCGAAGATGCTTAAGTCCCATTGTTAGCCTTATAAAACTCATGGATATGAGAAGTCCACCCCATATCCATCAAATACTGTATTTTTGACCCCGGATTGATTGAATCTGCAGATGTGGAACCCAAGGATACAGAGGGCCAACTGCAAATTGCAAATTAAAATAATAAGGGGCTACCACTACCTACCTATTAGAATGGCCAAAATCCAAACACTGATACCACCAAATGCTGGCAAGGATGTGGAACAGGAATTCTCCTTCATTATTGGTGGGAATGCAAAATGGCACAGACACTTTAAAACAGCGGTCCCCAACCTTTTTGGCACCAGTGACTGGTTTCATGGAAGACAATTTTTCCATGGAAAAATTCAGGGTGAACGGGGGGGTGGGGTGGGGGGTGAGGAGGCAGGGGGCTGGGGAGAGATAGAGCTCAGGTGGTGATGCGAGCAGCTGGCAGCTATAAATATAGATGAAGCTTTGCTAGGTTGCCCACTGCTCACCTCCTGCTGTGCGGCCTGGTTCCTAAGCTTCACGGAAGACAGTTTTTCCACAGACCGGATGGGTGTGTGTGCGGGGAGGTGGAGTTCAGGTGGTGATTCGATGCCCACTTCCTAATAGGCCACTGACTGGTACTGGGCTGCAGCCTGGGGGTTGGGGACCACAGCTTTAAAAGATAGTCTGGCAGTTTCTCACAAAACTAAAGATACTCTTGCCATACAATCCAACACCTGCACTTCTTAGTATTTACCCAAATGAATGAAAAAGTTATGTCTACACAAAAACCTGCATATGGCTGTTTATTCATAATTGCCAACACTTGGGCACAACCAAGATATCCTTCAGAAAGTGAGTGGGTAAATAAACTGTGGTATGTAAAGATAATAGAATATTATCCAGCACTAAAAGGAAATGAGTTATCAAGCCATGAAAAGACATGGAGGAAACTTAAGTACATATTACTATGTGAAAGAAGCCAATCTGAAAAGATTGTGTGGGTTGAGCATCCCTAATCTGAAAATCTGAAATGCTCCAAAATCTGAAACTTTTGAGCACCAACTTGATGCCACAAGTGGAAAATTCCACACCTGATCTCATATGATGGGTCTCAGTCAAAACACAGGCATATAACACAGTTTGGGCCTGCCATTGTTTGTTATTGCTGTTGTCTAACAGCTAATATAGGTGTTCTGATACTAATAACTGTGCTGCTTAGTTATTCTGAATACATTATTTTTTCATTGTATTAATGGTATGTCATATTTTTTACTGGTAAGTACTTATGTGTGAATAAGTATAGGAAAATGATTGCTTATTGGTAGCATAAAAATTCAGTGAGGAACAATGGTGATGCTAAACAACCAAACATTATGTACATGTGTGGCTTAGATAGTGACACTTTTGCTTTCTGATGGTTCAACGTACACAAACTTTGTTTTATACACATAATTATTAAAAATATTGTATAAAAGTACCTTTCTGTATATGGTATATGTAAAACATGAATGAATTTCATGTTTAGATTTGGTCCCATCCCCAAGATATCTTATTATGTATATGCAAATAATTCCAAAATCCAAAAAAATCTGAAACCTGCAACACTTGTGGTCCTAAGCATTTTGGATAAGGGATACTCAATCTATATACTGTGAATCCATTTATTTGACATCCTAGATAAGGAAAAACTCTAGAGACAGTAAAAAGATTAGTGACTGCCAGGGTTTGCAGGGTGGGCAGTGGGATGAATCGGTAGAACACAGGATTTTTAGGGCAGTGAAACTATCCTGTATGATAATAACATGGTGGATTCATTTCATTATGCATTTGTCAAAACCCATAGAATGTCCAACGCCAAGAGTGAACCCGAACCTAAACTGTGCTGATGACGTGTCAATGTGGGTTCACTGATTGTAACCAATGCGCCATTCTGGTGCAGAATGTTGACAGCGGGGGAGACTGTGCATGTGTGGGGACAAGAGATATATGGAAAGTCTCTGTACTTTCTGCTCATTTTTGCTGTAAACCCGAAACTGCTCTCAAAAATAACATTTATTCATTTAAAAAATACTGTATTATATAATAATACATTATAATTATATAATTTATTACACCATAGCACTGGCATAAACAGGTTTGGGAATAAATACAACTGACTTTGACATGCATACAATGTAACTAGAGGGAGTAAAAGCACAAAGGCTTACTAGAGAGTAGTCTACCAGCTATGACCTTACAGCTAAGAGCAATCAGTTGACTGCGGACATTAATCAATGTTTTACCGTGGGAATGAGAACCCTGGCTAATCCTGCCAAGCAGTTAACTGGGGTTCAGTTAAGTGAAATTCAGTTAAGAACTCTTTCACCTTAGGTTTTTTATATGAAAGATGAGGGAGAAAACGATTAGGAGAGAGAAGAGGTAATTTGGGAGTAATTAAGTACCTACGTTTTAGGGGGAGGGATGGAATAGGGGCAGGCACCTAGGGTATAAATATAAGGCTTTAGGCTGCTTCAAGAGAATGGCCTGAGGAGGTGTGTGTTTGGCTGGGAGCTGGGTGGGTAGGCAGAAAATACAGCTCTATTCCTAGAATCTTTATCCTAGGCTCCTGTAACTATTAATATGACTATTATTGATCTTTTATTTTAAAATTTATTTATTTGGAGACAGAGTCTTACTCTGTTGCCAGGCTACAGTACAATGGTGTCATAATAGCTCACCTCAAACTCCGAGGCGCAAGAGATCGTCCTGCCTCAGCTTCTTAAGTAGCTAGGACTACCTGCCTGCAGCACCACACCCAGCTAAGTTTTCTACTCTTTGTAGTGATGGGTCTTGCTATGTTGTTCAGGCTGGTCTTGAATTCCTGGCCTCAAGCGATCCTCCTGCCTTGGCCTCCCAAAGTGTTAGGATTACAGAGGTGAGTCACCATGCCCAGCCTATTATTGATTTTCTAAAAATGTTGGTAGGCTAGTCTAGGAACTAAACTATAAGGAAACCGATTCATTCAACAAAAATTTATTATCCACTATACTAAGAATTTTTTATTCAATGGGAATACAGTAGTGATCAAAAGAGGCAAAAATTCCTGCTTTCATGGAGTTCATACTGTACTAGAAAACAGACAAAAAAAAAATAAGATAAACTAAAATGAATAATGACATATAGTGATTAAGTATTAATACTAAGGAAAAAACTGAGTAGGGTAAGAGATTAGGGAGAGAAGAGTTCCAGGGAAGGAGGTATCTGTAATTTTATATACCAAGGCCAGGAAAGGCTTCACTGAGGTAATCTTTGGAAAAAAACCTGAAGGAGATGAAAGAGAACTAATATACATGTGGGGAAAGAACAGTCTAAAGAGAAGAAACAGCTAGTGCAAAGGAGTTTTGGTGTGATTGAAGGAGGTGGCAAATGTGGCTGGACTGATCTAGTGGCAAAGTAGCAGACGAGGTCTGAGGGCTAACTGGGGAATCAGACCACATATGGCTTTATAGCTTGTATAAGGATTTGGGCTTTTAGTATGAAATGGGAAGCTACTAGACTATTGAGTAGATAAGGCATGAAATCTAACATTTTTATAGGGTCACTGTGGCTGTTGTTTTGAGAATAGACTGAAGAGTGGAGAGGGAAAAGAGAAATAAAGAGATCAGTTGGGAAACTACTGCAATAAAACAGCTGAAAGTTGGTGGCTTGGATTGGAGTCGTAGCAGCGCAGGTGGTGAGAAGTGGTCAGATTCTTAATATATTTTGAAGGCAGAGCTAATTTTTAAGTTCAAAATAACTGAAAAAAATTAGGAATAGAATCTCTAAACCCTGTGGCCTGTAAACACTTTAACTGTTGACTTACAACTAGTTTAGTGATAAAAGGTGGGCTGTACTGACAATATATGACTGAGAAATTTTTTGAAGCTAAATACTGTCAGGTGTTTTTTTGTTATAAAAGAAATAACCCAGCCTCCACATATTGCAATGCCTATAGTTTATATTTCAACAACAAACATTTGTTGACCACCTTCATTATGTCACCAAGATTGCATGTGATGCAAAGCTTTGCTTTACAGAATTTTACAATCTGTTATCTTCCTAGTTTTAGAGATACTGTTCTCACAAAAATGAGAAGTGGGAAGAGGGCAGAGTTAGAAATAAGCAAAAATCTTCCATCTTTATTTATAATTCCCCCCCATTCCCTATGTGATGGTATATGATTTTTTTTGAAGTAAAAGTTTTAAAAACTTGAATCAGATATTTTCTTAAACATCACAGAAGTACTAGATCATCAAAATAAACTGGGTAGTTTAGATTTCTTTCTAGACAGCTGCATCACCGTACATGCCTTTTTACCCCCTCAATGGAACTTTGAGGGAGAACTGTTGTTACTCTTAAGACACAAAATGGGTTGTGAGGAAAAAACTGCACAAAACCAAAGCATCTAGAAATAATACTTTGTAATCAGCTTTTGTAGAGCACAGTGATAACACAGGGAAAATAAAAAGCACTGCCTCTGCCATAGTAAAATTTGTCATTTTATAAGCAGGGTGTTGTGTTTTGAGGTCACAGTCCACCTATTTGGCTTTTTCATGGTGCCCGTTGGTCCCAAGTTGCTCTTCCTTCACAGGCTATCTAATACCTAAGCACTGCTTTCATTATTAGCGAACAAGGAGATGACTGCCCAAGTAAGACAACTTCTGGACCAGTGCCAGAAATAACAGTTAAAGCAATCCAACAAAACTTGGCATTACATCCTTAGTATACAGTTCTTCCCCAATTTTCTGGGACAATGGGTGCTATGGTGTAAAAAGGTGGGTGTGTATGAGCCAGCATTGGGGAATACCAGGATAGCCGTACTCCCTCTAGGAAGCCATGTGATATATGAAAAGGCATTTCAGTGACATTCAATTTTATATTTGGAAAAAACCCCAAGCTTGTTTTAATTATACAAAGTACAAAATGTTAATGTTCTTGCTTGGTAAAGATACATATGCATATTTTTCACTCACTTCTTAGTGATTCACACGTAGAGTACATCAGAATAGGGGAATTTATGTTTATCAAGAGGGGACATAAGCTTTTAAAAGCTTTATCATATGTCACTGTGTTAGGCATCAAAGATACAGAAGTAAACAAGACCAAAAAAAAAAAAAAAATCAAAAAACCAAAATACCTTGTCCTTTTACAATTCACAATCTCATAGGGGACAGATGGCAAACAGTTAAACAAGTATGTGGAAAGGAGGTAGTGACTGATGTGCGGAAAGGTATTTATTTAAATGTATGAGAAAACAGAGAAGACATACAGATGAATGGGTGGGGTAACTGGCTAAGATAACTGCTAATTATCATAATAAATTCACAGATGTATTGCAGATCTGAAGGAAATAGAAAACACCAGCTGAATAAACACCTGAGAAGGAACACTTAGCTCAGAGTACTTACCTGTTTGGAAATCCAGACTCATAGCAAGGTAGATAGCTCTAGAACAACATGATTCAAGGGTGGAGTCTGAGGAAAGCAATACATAGTACACCCCTTATCTGTGGGTTTGCTTTCCTAGGTTTCGGTTACCTGTGGTCAGCTGCAGTCCAAGTGGTTAACTGCAGTCCAAAAATATGAAAGGGAACATTTCAGAAATAAACAATTCTTAAGTTTTAAACTGTGCACCATTCTGAGTAGTGAGATGAAACCTTGTGCCTGTCCTGCTCCGTCCCAGGATGTGAATCCACACTGTATATGTTACCCACCCGTTAGTTATTTGGTGGCCATCTGGGTTATCAGATAGACTGTCACACTACAGTATTACAGTGCTTATGTTCAGGTAACCCTTATTTTACTTCATAATGGCCCCAAAGCCCAAGAGTAATGATGCTGGTGATTCAGACAGTCCCAGGAGAAGCTGAAAAGTGCTTCCTTAAGTGAAAAGGTGAAAGTTCTCAAACTAAGGGAAAAAACCACGTGCTGAGGAGGTTGCTAAGATTTATGGTAAGAATGAATCTTCTGTGTGTGAAACTGTGAAGAAGGAAAGGAGTCCATGCATAGTTTACACAGGGTCCAATACTATTCGCAGTTTCAGGCATCCACTGGGGTCTTGGGACAGATCCCCTGCTAAGGGAAGACTACATGAGAAAGTGGAAGCAACAAAGGTCCCTGGTATCTGGACCCAAACAAAAAAATCAACAGCTAATTCTAGGGCAAAGGTCCTTACTGGTCCTTAAGGAACACTTGCTCCCCTATTTTTTTACATTTTATACTACTTTCTTCAGCACCAACCTGTAGCTGTGAAACAACTCTGAAAAGAAGAGGTTTCTTTCTTTTACAGGCGATAAATCCTAAATCTTTTGTCCTCTCAAAAGCCAATGAAGACTGCAAGTAAAGGATGACATGTTTCAGAAGGAAACTCCAAGAACGTTTATAAAAACTACAGCGTAATAGAAGGAAATGGATCCCCACAGAGCGTTCTTCCTTTTAATCAACTGACTTACAAATTAAATTCTCTTCCCAGGAAGAGTTTACAAAAGAAAAGCAGAGGACATTGGATAGTAGGGGAATTTCCTTAGCCAAAAGTTGAAGATAGAAAACTTTAGTTACAGGGAAACAAAGCAGTTAATGGCCTTCACTACTCTGTACAGTAAAATGAAATTTAGAGTTTTCCTCACAGAACGAAGAGGCACAATTGTAATAGGCTTTAATAGTTTAAATTGAAAGAAATTTAAAAACTCAGAACTATTTTGCTGTACTTTGCCTTTGAATCCTAAAGCTGGCAATGCTCAGAACTTCAGAAAGTTACCACACAGCCACAGAATTCAAATTTGACATACTAAAAGCTTTAGAAGACCAGTCTCCCAGGAACATTTCTCCTCTAATAACCTACTCAACATGATAAAGCTTTATCCATCATACACAGAGCCTCTTGGCTCTCACCCCTATGACGGCAATTCAGAAACAGTGGTTAGATATAATCTTCCTGGTTTATAAACTATTGAGTTTGTGTCTTTTCCAGTTAAAAGTAAAAAACTCCCAAGTTTAACCATATTAGCTGTAACTCTAACAGAAGAGTAACCAGACTAATTAAATCACTTCAAGATTCTTTCTTTGAGTTTAGTTTGTTTTCCAAAATAAACTAAATAAACATAATAAACTAAATAAATCTGTATTTTCAGAGCTAGTTATTGCTGTTCAAAGTTTTACTAAATCCAGTAAGGCAGAACTAGTTCTCAGGGATAAGAATTTGCAGAATGATGTCTTTTGCTTTTCTTTCCACACTAAATGCATCCACGTGCCTGTATTAGCAAGTACTTCTGTCATGATCAGAAGTCTAGGTATTATGATTATCTGCTTTCAATACCCTCAAATGTAAAATGGAGCTAATATCTATTCTATGTACCTCAAAAGGATATTGTGAGGATCAAATATTTCTTTACATGCTCTGCAAGCAATAAAAATGCAAAAGCTATTTTTATTAAGTATGTTACAAAGTTTTCAATGAAATATTTATGAAAAGGCATATTATACAGATTATAAGTATATTAAAGAACAGATACATAAGAAAAAAGATTGGAAGGAAACACAACAAAATGTTCAATGAAGTTATATTAGGGTGGTAAGATCATGAGTAATTACTTTCCAATATTTAACTCCCCAACTTTCAGTAATGTGATTATCTTACTTTAAAGAAAGAGGAAAGTACCATCAAGAATCATTGATGTTTTAAAATTAAATTTTAAATACATGAATACACTTTCTTCTTAAAAAAATATGACTACACAAAGAACTAAAATTCCCTTTGACCATATTCTTCTCACTCCCTTTTCCAGAGAAAAACACAATTAGAGGAGTTTCTAGCTTATTGTTGAAAGATACCTTAGATATAATTTCTAGCGATGTATTTTCTCTATCTTTCATCAGAATTAGCCCTACAGGGCAGGAAAAAGTAAATATGTCTAGCAGAGAGTATATGAGGGCATAACTTATAAATTTCACATTCTATATTAAAAATTTACTTACATTCTGCGTTTAGTTTTATAAAGCAGTATTTAACACAAAAATTAATGTTTTAAATTATAGGAGGCCAGGAAAAGTATCATGTACCCTCAAAACAACAATATATTTCCCCATGAGTGCAATACCACACAGTACAGATTAAGTTCATCTTGACAGATAACTGATATATTTTGATAACAAGGGGAATAAAGTGTTATGATTTCCTTATTCCTTCTCTATTCTAAAGCAACAGATTGAGAAATCCTACTATTGGTTAGAAATAATGGTTAGAAATGGTTAATAATGGTTAATAATGGTTAGAAATAATGGTCAATATACATCCTGTTAACTTTCCAGATAAAATCACATGAAAATATACTGAAAATATCAAACAAAAATACCATTTAATTATGGGGCAAAAGACCACGACAATGAGCGTGGCATTTCCTTAAAAGGTTTAACTTTGAGAACTACAAAACCTCTGAGGTTGACAGACATACTTCTTATGTCACTAGCAGGAAAAGTAACAAGTTTTTGATAAATAAGTTGTTGTTTTACTTCTTGCTAATATACCTTAAGATAAACCTCAAACTTGATTCATCTCTAATTCCACTGTCATCTCTTTGCCTTGAGAAATTTGACTCCAAATTGCCTTATATGAAAAAGAAAAATATTGGTACGCTTAAGCTCATCATTACAATGTTTTCCACAGAAGCATCTTCTCTGGAGGCATTTATTCTTGCTACATAGTCTCTCCAAATATCTAATTTGGTCCTCGGTGTGTAGTAAAGTTAGAATATTTAAAAGACAAAACTGATAAATTACAGTCAAGATGTTATCAATGTGAGCTATAAGGAAGAAAGCGTAATTGTGGTTTTCTACAACAAATTCACTCAAATTCTGGGGAGAAAAACAAAGCACCTTAAATTTTTGGTAAAAGATTATGTGCAACATAAATCATAGGTAGGCAACCTGAGGCATTAGGAAGAGCTCTGAGCTAAAGTCAGGAAATCTGATTCTGAGTTCAAGCTATGCCACCAACTAGCTGTGGCTTCTGGGATCACTAAACCACTCTTGCTGAAGTTTCTTCATTTGTCAATAAAGAACAAAATCTATTCTAAATTTGTTTAGGTGTCAGAACATAAAGAATACCATGAAATAGCGCATTTAATTTAATGATATGAACCAGAAACATTTACAAACAAGCAGAAAATAGGAATATATTAAAAATTCAATAAAATCACAACCATAAACATGTATGTACATAGACACAAACAAAGTTGTCTAAGCACATCTGAAGGTAAATGCTTACCTTCAGAAAGGCATGCATTTCTGAATTCTTTTGTTAATATTTATTTGCTATCTGGGAGGCACAGTTAATATTGAAGGCTCTGGAGTCAGACTGCCTAGATTCAAATCTCATCTTTTATTTATAAGCTGTGGAACTTGGGCAAGTTACTTAAAATTTCTGAACAAAGGTTTTCTCATCTATACATGAGAACAGTAAGAGTACATATTATAGCAGTTGTTAGAAGAATTAATCTGTGTAAATAAAGCAGGTAGTATGGTGTCATCACACAGTGAGGGTCTAACAACAATAATGATAGCAATAATAGCAAACATTGTTTACTAAGAACCAGGCAGTATCTTAAGAGTTTTAAGTGTATTATCCCACTTAATTCTCACAACCACTGTATGAGGCAGATGCTATCTATCATAAGCCCCTATTTTATAGTGAACAAACTGATCCACAGAGAGGGTAAGTAACTTGTCCGTGTTTACTGTGATAGCTATTACGGCTATTCATAAATATTTTCAATTCTCCTTTCAGGAACATAGTAGGACTGCACTCCTCACTGCCTCTAAGATTAGGCAAGGCCCATGTAATTCATATTGGTCAATGAATGTGAGTGCCACATGATTCTTCTGGGCAGAAAATTTGAGTCTATAAGCAATTTGCCATGTTTCCCTTCCCTGAATACAGTGATTGGGGAAGTATATATTACAATAGAGTTTATGTCAGCCTGGTTGCCTAAATAATCACAAATAACCTAGTCTACCCTAACTGACATCTTCACAGTTAATAAATTTCAGATTTAGTATCATCATTATCTACTTATTCCACAGCTAACACTTAAAGTTTAAGAATAAATTATGAGGCGGGGTGCAGTGGCTCACACCTGTAATCCTAGCATTCTGGGAGGCCAAGGTGGGAGGATCGTTTGAGCTCAGGAGTTCAAGACCAGCCTGAGCAAGAGCGAGACCCCGTCTCTACTAAAAATAGAAAGAAATTAGCTGGACAACTAAAAATACATATAGAAAAAATCAGCCAGGTGTGGTGACACATGCCTGTAGTCCCAGCTACTTGGGAGGCTGAGGCAGAAGGACTGCCTGAGCCCAGGAGTTTGAGGTTGCTGTGAGGTAGGTTGACGCCATGGCACTTTAGCTCAGGCAACAGAGTAAGACTGTGTCTAAAAAAAAAAAAAAAAAAGAATTATGAGAGAAAATAATACAATCTATCCATTTATTTCTTTTTGTGTGTGTGAACAATGAAGGTACACCATGATCTAGTTTAGTACTACAATTTAAGAATTATTGGTCCAAACATCTTCGTTTTCTTGGTCTAGGCAAAGACTTCTTAAAGAGGGCAAAGCACTCACCACAAAAGAGAAAAATGATACATTGGAGTTCACTAAAATTAAGAATACTTGTTCATCAAAAGACCCTGTTAAAAGAGTAAAAAGGCCATGGACTGGGAAATTATAGTTGTAATCCATGTATCCACTAAAGACTCATATTCAGAATATATAAAGAACTCCTACGAATCAGTAAGAGAAAAATAAATGACCCAATTTTTAAAAAGGGGCCAAATAGAAAATAAAACAGGTTATCCAAATTATCAATAACTATAAAAAAAGAGATACTTCTATATACACACTAGAATGGCTAAAATAGAAAAGAATGACAACACACAGTGTTGGCAACAATGATAAGGAACCGAAATTCTCTTATGTTGCTACTGGGAATTTAAATGGGTGCAGTCACTTTGGAAAACTGTTTAGCTATACTTGCTAAACTATACCGATTTATGAACTAGCAACTCTATTCCTAGTAATATATCCTAGAGAAACGAGTACACATGCTCAACAAAAGACATGTATGACAATATTCATAGCACCTTTGTTAATAACAGCCTCAAAGTGGAACCAACACATGTCTATCAACTGTGACATGGATATATTATGATACATTCCTACTATGAAATCAGTGGAATACTCCACAGATTGAACTAATGCTATATGAAGCATGGATGAATCTCAAAGACATAAAGATGAGCAAAAGAAGGCAGACCCACATGAGTAAGTGTTCTATGAATCCATTTATATGAAGTTTAATAACAAGTAAAACAATTCTATAGTGATAGAAACCAGAATACTGGTTATTTCTGGTGGGGTGAGAGAGAATACTGACTGGAGAGCTTCCCAAAGTGATGGAAATATCCACAGGTGCATATATGCATATATTCATTGATCCATACAATGAATTTGTGGATTCTTGCACTTTACTGTAGGTACCACAGTTTAAAAAGGTTAAAAGAAAAGAAAGACACATTGGTTTAGATAAGAATTTCAAGAGCAGAAGGCCTCACAAAGGTCACTGGGTCTAAACACACATCCAGGGCTAGCTCAGCTCCCAGCCTGAATGTCTCTCTTGGGCATGTCTACTCGCACTTCTGAATAGCTCTGACCAGTAGAAAGTTTTTCTTTATAACGAACTCCAAAACCTATGCCAAAGAGCTTCCATCCTTGGGTTCTCATTCTACCTTTTGGGGACATATAAAACAAGTGTGCTCCCTCTTTGATATATATCCCCTGGATTATTCCAAGACTTATCTCATGACTGCTGATACTCCTTTCAGCTCTAAAAATTCTAGGATTCTATATTTTTATTAGTCCATGTTTCTTTCATAGGCCTCTTTCTCTACATCTTTGCTGAACTTTACTCTTTCAACCGAAGTATTCTAAAGTTTGCTTTTAAACCTGAGTAGATAACCAACTTGTAGAATTTTATTCAAAATATGAATTTTAAATGTCAAGATTTACAGTATATAACTGGCCACATCTGTACGCTTAAGAAAGCAGGAAGAGAAATCTCTCAATGCTTCATACATCAGAATTCCTCATGAAAGATATGCAGCTCACTTGCATTTGGAGAATGCTTATCATTACATGTTTAGATTGAGAAAACGCGAAAGGTATTTCTTAGACAAAAAAAAAGTCAAGTAAAATGGTTACTTTGACCTATACAATGGAAATAAGGATGAATATATTGAAAACACTGGTTATGCCTAAAGCAATAAATCAAAATGGACTCCATGAGCAAACAGAAAAACATTTCCCTAACCTCAAAGAGCCAAGTGAAGAATTCATGGAATTGCGTTTTTTTGTTTTTTGAGACAGAGTCTCACTCTGCTGCCCAGGCTAGAGTGAGTGCCGTGGCATCAGCCTAGCTCACAGCAACCTCAAACTCCTGGGCTCAAACGATCCTCCTGCCTCAGCCTCCCAAGTAGCTGGGACTACAGGCATGCGCCACCATGCCCGGCTAATTTTTCTGTATATTTTTAGTTGGCCAATTAATTTCTTTCTATTTTAAGTACAGATGGGCTCTCGCTCTTGCTCAGGCTGGTTTCGAACTCCTGACCTTGAGCGATCCTCCCGCCTCGGCCTCCCAGATTGCCAGGATTACAGGCGTGAGCCACCGCGCCCGGCCGAATTGCGTTATTTTTAAGGCATTCAAAAATCTCTCCAGAGTGAAAGTGTAGGAGATAAAAGCAAAAGCTGAGCTGTGAGAGATGTTTTTCATACAGACGATACGTGTTTGAGTAGTACTCCGGCCTTGTGTTTAAAAAGCCAAACCCTAATAGTTTGCCCATACTACATACTAACAGTTGTAGATAGTTTCTTATCTACAACTGCCCTTTTACTGCTACGACCTCATATTCTTACTGTTTTGTTCTTTATTGCACAGACTAGAACAATAATTGAGACAGAATTAACTCAAGATTATCTACAAGTAGATTATCTGCAGTATGAATTATACAAAGTAAATCTTGATTCCAAATATGATATGTATTCATTTCATGACTCTGGGAAATTTTGAGGCAGAATATATGCTAAGAATGAGGAGGAAAATTTACTTACAGCAGTGATTTACTGTAATCTGAGAAAGAATTCTTATGCCATAAAACATAAAAATTCTATGGAGTTGGCATACAAATATGGACTTATAAAATGTCTGAAGACAATGAAGGTCATACATCAGACTGAACCAGGGAAATTCTATATACAACTTGAGAGTCTCATCAGCAATACTAAACTGAAGGCTTATACTGCATACTGTTCAATGGCGCACTGATTTACAAAGTAGAAACTAAATATGAAAGCATATCTTACACAGTTTATATAGTATTTGACATCAAACTATCAAACTTTTCTCAATTCCCTCAGAACTACTGGCCGGCCCTCTCTGTTTAGTCATTTCACTATTGGCACTTAAACTCTAATATGAGAAAATCTTATCACTTTGTGCTGTAATTTCTTGTGTACAGAACTGTTTTCTCCACAGGACATCATGCTCTGAATACCATTCTAGCTTTTTCAACGACTTTGGTTCTCTTGCTATCACTTTAACTTCTTTTGCATCAACGACTATTCCTTTTTCTTTCAGATATAAACATACTCTTGTTCTAAAAAAGAACAAAAAACAAACAAAACTCATTTAAAAACCCTCCGTTAATTTATATCTTCTAGCGATGGCTCATTCACTTACCTTTTCTTTATAACCAAGCTACTTGAAAGATTATTCTAGTTATTGCTGCTACTCACTCAGTCTGAAACCTACAGTAATCTGGTTTCTATCCCTAACTCACTCCACTGACTGTACTCACATACTAGTAACCTACATTGCTAATTTCAATGGACACTTTTTTTTTTTTTTTGAGACAGAGTCTCACTCTGTTGCCTGGGCTAGAGTGCCATGGCGTCAGCCTAGCTCACAGCAACCTCAAACTCCTGGCCTCAAGCAATCCTCCTGCCTCAGCCTCCCGAGTAGCTGGGACTACCGGCATGTGTCACCATGCCTGGCTAATTTTTTCTATATATTTTTAGTTGGCCAATTAATTTCTTTCTATTTTTAGTAGAGACAGGGTCTCATTCTTGCTCAGGCTGGTTTTGAACTCCTGACCTTGAGCGATCCTCCCGCCTCAGTCTCCCAGAGCGCTAGGATTACAGGCCTGAGCCACAGTGCCCCGGCCTTCAATGGATACTTTTTAATCAATCTTCACCCTAAATGGTTTCTAATTAGCATGCGATGCTGCAAACAACTCTTCTTCTTCAAACTCTTCTCCCACTGCTTCCTGTATAATACACTCTTATTTTTCTCCTACTGATTTCGCCATTCCTTCAGCCCTTGGTCCTATTCTTTCTCTACATGTTTTCCTAGTGATCTCAGTTTCAATGTTTCAACAATATACTGACATCTAAACCCACCCTCCTTTAAATCCTAGGCCTGTATCTCAAATGGCTAACAGGGTATCTTCCTCTGGTGTGCCATAGGCAACTGACACTTAACACGTGTAAAACTGAATCCATAATCTTTTCCTCAAAATCTATTCCATTTCCCGTGTTCTGGATGTCAGTTAAGGGTACTTAACTGTCACTCAGGCTAAAACCATTCCCATCACATTCAATCCCTTACCAAGCTCAATGACTCTGTCCCCTCTTCTAAGTTCTCATTATTACTGTCTCAATTAAAGCCTTTTTTTTGTCCTGATTACTCTAATAGCCCCATACCCATCCTGTCTGTCTCCAATCTGCTTCCACACAGCTGCCAGTGATCTTTCTAAAATACAAATCTAATTATGCACATCACTCCTTGTTTAAAATCATTCAAAGGGCTACCTACCTACTGCCTGTAGATGATTTTTATTTTTAAACTTCTCTATGCTTTTAAGCATAAATTTATGCTTGTTTTGCATGTTTTAACTTTAAATGTTTTACAGTAAGGATATTATTTTATCATTAGAATAAACAGTAAAACTTGGTTTCATAATAGTGAATGACCACCCTTTTTATAAAATTTTTTTTTTCTTTTTTTTACTTCCCTGAAAAGTTCAGAGCAGAATGACCACCCTTTTTATTTATTTATTTATTTATTTTGAAAGAAAATTGGATTAGCTGTATTAATTTTGTACAAAACAAATTTCAAAGCAAGGAAAATTATTAGTGATAAAGAGATGCATTACATAGTAATAAAGGATTCCATTCTACAGCATG